>MU834905.1:0-43309 GCA_029204225.1 Diphasiastrum complanatum
AGGAACATAAAAATAATTTTTGTGGAAAAGGGATTTGGCTATTAAAACATATTGGGTTATACTCCCCAAATGAGACTACAAAAAGATCATCTGCAATGGCCCTTTATTTGGGTTACATTGATATGAGCCAAAAGGAAAAAATTTAGAATTTTGGATTTATATGAAAAGATGTTATTCCTTCATGACAATACCATTCGTCTGAATCTTGAAGAGGATGATGATGATAATTAAACAATATTCTGTAATAGATTTCTTGATATATTACACAAGGATCTCTCCTTTTGTTATGAATTTGAATGCCTTTCGAAATATCGTAATACTTGGCGAGTTTCTTAGCTTGATATCTAAATTGCTACTCTTCTATAAAACCACTGAAAAGTTGAACTAAATATTTATTTCTTAAATTGTTGTCCCTCCATGATTTGTTGCTCTATGAAATGCTCCCATGCTTGCCAATGAGAATTTTCAATGCCTTGTGATGACACCGATACTTAAGCTCCCATATTCCTTTGCAAAATAAGTTGTATGATGAAGAAAGATGTGCTGCAAACAATTGTTTTGATTAGTTTCATCAGTAGAACCAGATAATGATATAGATTAGCACCATGTAATGAGTAACTTTGTCTTTTCCCCAACAATCATGTACAGTTTTTACAAATGTGGTGCGATGATTTTGCAAAGTCCTCATATCTTTTGATGATAGGTTTTCTTTTTTGATAACACCTATGAGTCTGTCTAAGTTGGTCCACACTTGTCCCTTTTCTGTGCAATCATCAACTAGAGCAAGAAGCAGGATAGACGATGAACTCTGATCTCGAAAACAAATTAGTTTCGCTATTATTCATGTGTCTGATTTCTCTTGTTCATTTAATTCTGCACCTTGGTTTGAATTTCGTTGAATGCTGCATTATTATTATTATTTTGTAGTACAACAGTGTCTGTCTACATTTTGGAGGACTATAGGAATGATGCAGCTGGCAGTGACCAACAGTCATATCTGAACTCCATTCAAATTGTTTGCGCGAAATTGAAAAATTTTTGCATTAGTGGTATTAGAGTCTGCCTACCTTGTCATAATTCACATAGCCAAAGTGGACTATCAGATCCAAGAGTCCTAGCATTCAAACGAATAACCATCAACAAGTGAATGCACATCAAAAGCAATGGCTTTAATCAACAGCATACAGAGCAAGATTTGTACAATTCTAGATTCTTCAAGATCTAACTTTCTAGCTTGGAAGTTAAGACATCATTGATACTCAAGGGCAAAGGCTTATTCCCCCTGTGTGGATGGCACAGAAGAGATGCCTACGACATCAGGCAAAGAGCTATACGAGTGGAGGGAGAAAAATGACAAGGCAGTACCCTTGCTATCTTCATCCACCGTAAAGACGAGATTTTTTCTTTTGAGATAATGTTCATTCAGAACATTTTCATAAAACATTCATAATGCATTCCAATATATTTTCAGAAGTCTCAGATATCGGATCAGCGCGCCTTTGAAGAAGACAGTGATTTTTCACTTGGACTGCGCGCATCGAATTGCTATTGTAGGAAAAAAAAAAATTGGAAAATTTTTGTATTTTGAACATCCATTTCAGTCTTTCCGAGGAATCTTGCAAGCCTGAATCGACCCCAGAAAGTACTTGTTGCCAATACTTTTCAAAAAAGGGATCGGACTCATATAGTCCTTGAAGAGACTGAAACAACCCTGGTTCTATAACAATAAAGCACAACTGATTAATAATCGATAACCAACTCAAAGCATCCGCTAGAGTATTTTTATTTCCTTTATAATAACGTATAGAAAAATCAAAGATTTGCATCAGCTCAATCCATCTAGCTTGCCTCCCCTTTAAATCTGTAGCATCACAAAAATATCGAAGAGTCTGATGATCCGTCAAAACTTCAAATCTGGCTCCATACAAATAATGTCGTCAAATTTTCAAGGAATGAACAATTGCAAACAGTTCCTTTTCATAGGTACAATACCTAGACTGAGCAGGATTGAGTTTCTTGCATTCATAAACCACAGGATGTCCATCCTGCATCAAAACAGCTCCAATAGCATAATCACTGGCATCGGTCCTAACCACAAAAGCCTTATGAGAATCGCCAATGATTAGTATTGGTGCTGAAGTGACACTTTTCTTAAGCAACTCAAAACAATTATTCATATCCTCCATCCACATCACTAGTGACTCCTAGCCCTCTAGCTTAGCTTCTTATAGCCTTTCAAGGCTTGGGTAAGGGGAAATGCCAATCGAGCAAATTGGGGAATATGCCAATGGAAAAATTCTACAAACCCCAAGAAAGACTTGATTTCCCGTACTATGGTGAGAATAGGCCAATCAATAACACGCTGGATATGATCGGTCTCAATCTCCACTCTTTGTTCGAAAATCTTATGCCCCAAGTAGGACAATTCCTTAGCAAAAACGTCACACTTAGACTCCTTGGCAAAGAGCTTTTCCCTTCTTAGGATGTCCAAGACAATCCTAAGATGCTCTTTATGTTCCGCCAAATTCTTACTGAACACTAGGATATCATCTAAGAACCACTTCAAATTCAACCGCCAAGTGACCTGACAACTGTTCGGGAAGTTCCTGAGATTGCCTCTAGCCCTACACCCATCCTCAAAAAAAGCACCATCTCGGCAAGATAAAGGCAAGGCCCCCCTCGAATCTCCAGCCCATGATGTTCCTGCATACTTTAAGGACTATACGATCGGGGATGTCACAATCAAATTACCCCAAGCTCAACGTGAGCCCACTGGTAATTCACCCTACGAAGGCCCTGCACAAACCATAACCCTTTCCCTGAGTGAGCCAAATGAAACCAATGAATATCTTGTCCACATCGGAGCTCATCTCAATCGCGAACAACAAAGACGGCTTGAAAAGCTCCTGCAAAAATATCGACATATCTTTGCCTGGACCTATAAAGACATGAAAGGCGTCTCACCCCAAGTAGTTGTGCATCGTATCCCACTTAAACCGGATGCGAGGCCCACTGCGAGTCGTTTGTACATATGCAATCCCATCTATAAGGCCAAGATCAAAGAAGAATTACAACACCTTTTAGATGCGGGATTTATATATGAAATTGAACATACTGAGTGGGTCTCCCCAATTGTCATCGTCCCCAAGAAAAATGAAAAACTCCGGATCTGTGTCGATTTTAAGAAACTTAACGTCGTCACTGAACGATATCATTTTCCATTACCTTTCGGAGAATCCATCTTAGAAATCTAGCAGGAGATGAGGCTTACTCCTTCTTAGATGGCTTTAGCGGATATAATATGATTCAAATCACTGAAGAAGATCAACACAAAACCGACTTTGCCACAGAATGGGGAACCTTCTACTGGAAAGTCATGTCTTTTGGGCTCTGCAATGCTACCATCATCGAACGCGAAGCCTTGGCAATGGTATATGCGGTTCAGAAGTTTCACCATTATCTTCTAGGAAAAATCTTTGCGTTCTTCACTGATCATCAAGCACTATTGTATCTCATCAACAAGACCTGCACCACAGGTCGTATTACTAGATGGATCCTATTATTGAGAGAATTTGAGTTTAGGATCGTGGTTCGTAAGGGAGTTCAGCATTTTTTAGCAGATTATCTATCCCGAATCCCTAACCTTCCTACCCCTGATCAAGACGTCAACGATGATTTACTAGATGCAATCCTTTTCCAAGTTGACTCTACACCTGTATGGGCTAAGGAAATTACCGAACGCAATGCTGACGCTTGTTCCACCACCAAATTTTCTCTATGAACAGGTTATAGTTCGGTTCGGATGTCCTCTAGAGCTTATCAGTGATAGGGGAACACATTTCCTTAACTCTGTCATAGCAGATCTTCTTTCCAAAATTTTTGTGGTACATCGCAAAAGTTCCCCCATACTATCCACACTACAATGGCCAGGCAGAATCCACCCAATAAAATCCTATGTGGCATTCTCACCAAAACGTCGAATACAGCCGATCTGATTGGGAACTCAAACTCCATGCTGCTCTCTGGGCTTATCGCACTACCCCGAAACGAGCTACAGGCTTAACCCCCTTCCAGCTCACATATGGTCAAGAGGCCGTTATGCCTGTGGAATTTCATATTCCCTCCCTTCGAGTAGCCTACAACCTTGAGCTCGATACTCCTTAGAATCTAGCAAATAGGTTATTCCATCTGGAGCAATTATGTGAAATACGACGGATCAGCATCCATGCTCAACAAGTCCACAAATGACGACAAAAGGCATGGCATGATCGATCATTGAAACTTAGAGATTTCCAAGTGGGCGATAAGGTCCTGCTATACCAGGCCAAAGCCTTCAAAGGTAAACTGAAATTTTCAGGCCAAGGACCTTATGTCATAAAAAAAATCTTTTCCTCTGGATATGTTCAACTCCAAACCCTTCAAGGCGATGTCCTCGACATTGTGGTCAATGCGAGTTGATTGATAAAGTACAACGAACCCTGCTTTTATCTTGATATGTATTAGCTGCTTTTTCTCTACTAATTATTTTTTCTTCTTCTTTTCTCTTTTTTATAATTTGTATGCCATTTTGACACCATATTTTTTGTGATTTGCTGTTCCACCCATCAAGATACTATCAGATCAGTCTTCTCTGAGAAAACCACAAAAGTCATGTTTTCACATCATCATAGATAGAATTCGCCTGACTTTTTTTTTTACAGAGAACAATTCATTTTTGGCCTCCGCGAATTTTGTCTCAGAAGAAAAAAAAATCAAAAAAATGGAGTTTTCCTCATCAGATACCCATGCTCAGAATTCGCAGACAATTCGCGGGAGCTCAAATTGATCCTCACGATTTCTCTATTACCTCCGCGAATTCTGATCAGATACATTTTTGCACTATCAGACACTTTCCCTCTTTTGGCCAGCACAAATCACTTACAGGAATTCGCGAGCCCTCAGAATGCTGCCTCAAAATTTGCGACCATCATTACCAAATCGTGGACACTGAGGACGGATTCTGGGTGAAGTTGCAAATTTCTGCCCAAAAAAGTCCATATACAGGTCTCCACCCTTTCTCCACGAGTTCATTTTAGATTGCTGCTCTCGAGTTCATGCCAAATTTTTTCAAAATTCTCAGAGCAATCTAAAATCACTGCTGCCATGGCTTCCCATGTTTCCTCACAGCTTGCACCGCCGTAAACCCCCTCATCCTTATTCAGGGGATATAATCATGATCTCTCTTAAGAATTACACCGAGCAACTCACACTGGCCAATGATATCCTCACCAGCCTTGGTTTTGATCTAACACTTTTCCGGGACCAGTAGAGCGAGAGCCTCATCCGAGCAGCTTACTCGACCTATTCGGATGAGTTCCAAACTTTTCGGCTTACAACCAAGACTGGCAGTTATTCTATTATCAACGTCTCTCCGGCGGATCTTCAGAGTGTCGGCTTTCCTAATCTCGGAGAGACAATCCATGGCAAGGGCACCAGTTATGACGCCAAGTACTTCACCAAGTTTCTGACAGACGACGACAAAACCATTGCCCAGACCAACGACGGGATTGCTATCCGACTCATCACGGATCCCCATCTACGGGCCGCCTCAGAGATCATCGTCACCATGGCTGCAGTACATACCACCAAGATGGATCGCATTCCACCGAGCGATCTCTTCTCTCTCACCCTCACCATGGATGACCCCACTCAAAATTATAAGTGGGTTGAGAAGGTAGCGGAGAAGCTGTGCGGAGCCCTGAAAGCCCGCAAATCAACTACCAAATGTGGGTATCTCCTCCACATGTTGGTCACCAAGCAATTGGGATCTAAGGAGGCTGCTGCCATCAAGGAGCTAGATGTTGTTTATCCAAGCACAAAAAAGCGAGCCACCCCCCAACCGACAGTAGAACCAGTCTCACCAGCCTCACCTACTAAGAAGCAGAAAGGGAAGGCCGTCAGTACCGAAGCAGATGTGCCACAAGACATTCTCTCCAGCGACATCGGGGTAGAATATGCTGAATCCGAAGGGAGCCTTAAACCATCTCAAGTCCCAAAGGAGGTCCTAGAGCAGCAGGCGGCCTTACTTCACCAGGCCCAACAACGCCGAAAAGCAAGTAGCAGCAGCAGCAGGCAGCTCCGGAATGGCAAGCACTTCTGGCTCTGATCTTATGGGCGTGATTCCATCCACACAGACAATCTCCTCTCCATCCCTTGCTCTCACAATCCCACCACCACCCCCACCATTTCCAGTCACCTCCACACCCTCACTAACTCTCAACAAGGGCTTCCCATCCACACTTTTACAAAAGCCCTCGACTGTACAAATCTCCACCCTACTTGACTCCACAGTCAACGTAGATGATTTTGCCTTACAATTACTAACTGCACTCCCATCAACCACTGTCACCACTAACCCAGTCCCACAATCTCCCCCACGTAGTCTCTCCCCACCCCTCAATCCACAATCACCCCTCTCTGCCTTTCCTACACCTTCGTCTAGCCCTGCTCCTGATTTTCTACCATTTAACCCCATGCCGTATCCTAACTACACACAAAACCTACCTGACATTGGTCCTTGGGAGCAACTACCCCTTACAGCCCAAAAAGCGGTATGGTTGGTGAATGAGCTCCAATACAATATATTCGGCACCCTAGGGGGAAAACACACTATGCGGCAATTCGACGATGGTGCTATGGCGGGCCTTCAAAAATATAAAGCAAGGCTGGAGAAGGAAACCAAACAACAACAGCTGCAGATCCAAAACCTCACGAATTACAATCAACAATAGTAGCAGATGCTAATCCATCTCAGTAACCAGCTCCAACTGAAGGTATCCAACATGTAGCAAACCATCGATACCCTCAAAGCCGAGAAGGATGAGGCTATAGCAGATTCACAAACAGCACGTTCCACTATGAAGGAACAATTGGAAATGGTGGACTTCAACGACTTCGCACCACCAGCTATCCCTGAGGGAACTGCCATTCCAGTGGTGGCCTATCAAATGCTGGCCCAAAAGCTGAAAGCCACAACAGAGCAACACACAAAATTACAACAATCATACATTGCTTCCATCGAGGCCCTAAACCAACATATACCACCCTGGAAGAATGCTTAAAGGCTGCTGCCCAGTCGACACCGTCGGTTCATGCAGAGCACGCCCAATTTCATGATTCGGGGCACCACTTTGATGGACCTAATGGTGGAGATGGTGCAGGATTTCAACAGCCTCCTCCTGCAACTCAAGGCTCCGCATTTCAAAGCCAACCCCTGGGGCAAGGAGCTCAAACACCAATCAATCCATCGGGCTCTGGGGGTACTAGCTCCCAACATTTTCTTTTTCCTTCCACCGCTTCTAACCCCCTCGACACCACTAACCCCACCTTCATTCCACGACACTTTTCACCTGAATCACAACGCATTGCAGAAGCTAACCCCTCGTCTCCTCTATCTCCTGATCTCGATCCACAAACCGCACATGAGATTGCCTCTGAAGCCCCCACCATCCGGCACAGAATCACGCCCACAGAATCAAGCAAGGAGTTGCGCGTCTCTCAGGAGTTTGCAAAGAAGTACCCAACAAAAGGTGGCTACATACTGCCAGATTTGGACCAGTGTCAAACACATAAAGCAGCAGTCAAACTCTTGGATCCACAACCTCTCTGGCACCATCAGCTCTTCCTACAAAGTAAGACCTCAATGGCACGGTATCTCGAAGCTCCCTCCTATATGCGTACCAATCCTTATTACTATCCAGTAACGAGGCGAGAACCATTTCCTACCACCAAGGTCAAGAATAGAATCTTTTGGCCTAAGCTCACAGGAGTCGATACCGGCAACTTGGCCGAGGACATGGTCACCAACTGTCGTGTCTTCTACCAGAAGCACCATGGCAATCCTGATCGCGATGTCAGATATTTTGCGGATAATTGCGGCCTGGTGGCATTTCTGGCAGAACTCAGAGGTTTTTGGGATTGAGGGTTACTCCAAATTGCCCTTGACACCCTTGTGCACGCAAGACGACCATATCAACGTCGCAAGGCTCTATTATCGCGCTGCACTTACTTCTGCCTTGCACGTTGATATGGTGGAGCTATGAAAAACCCATAATTTTCTCCAGGGTAAGCTCCATTATTACAAACCCATGCCCTTACTGAACAAATTATGGTGGCAAATGATGGAGGGCATCGGGACGACCATCTACCACTCCCAACAACAACAGTCTCGCCTCCAAGAAGCACAAAAAATCCAGGACGAAAAGGCGTCGATTGGTGTGGGACCACCAATCCAATAAGGAGGGGGATAATGCTAGCAACTGTGCTAACACAGGGAAAATAAAAATAAAAAATAATAAAACTCCATGGCATGTGACCACGTTTGAGTATCTGTCAATAAACTTCAAGCCATGGCATGTGTTTTGTAAGTCCATGAGTAGAAGCTTAAATAATAATAAAATAGCTTAAACTTAGATTTGGAACTTAGACTTATAAAACTTAAGATTAGAAATATTTTATCTTAAGTTGTCCTAAGTTAAGAAAATTGAAGTTCTAAATCCTAAGTTAGAAGTTCTAGAAACAAATTAGTCCCATAAGTTAGTAGACACTTATGGAAGACCCTCCTTGCCATAAAAGGAGAGGTATTTGCATTGTAAAGGACACTTTTGAGATTAAGCTATCTTGCTCTCTATTTTGGAGAATTATCATTCTATTTCATTTGTGTTCCCCTTGGAAAGGTGCATAGCTTGAGGGAAGGTGCTCGGGCCTCCTCTTGCCTCCTTTTCATCGGTTTTATTGTGGCATGTTCATTATTGCTTATTTGTTTAGTAATCTCATTTTATTACCCTTCGGGTGTTAATCTAGGATTAGTCTAGTCACCTTGCTAGTTGGGTAAGCCTTAGCAAGGATTTTCATTGTTGTTACTAATTAGTTTATTTCCGTTTCGGGCACTAGTTGGGTAAGCCTTAGTGCTCTCATTCCTTCATATTTCGGTTGAAGCTTTTGTAGAAACTTAAAAAGTGGATGAATCTCTACATCCCTATACTACACCCGTAAGTAGATCTAGCCACCGCACTCACTAGAAAATACTTCCAACAAGATCATAGGCCACTTGAACAAGGGTTGAGTAATGGCAGAAGGTTGGAGCTCAAAAGTATGATTACTCATAGGAAATTCTACACTAGGAAGGCATAAGACATATGAATTGAAGTCTTCCATAAACTTTCTATCAACGAATATATCTCTCCCTTTAGCAGGATAAGTAGGAAAAGGGTCTTGATATTTCGGTGTGGGATCTATCTTTTTTTCTATTTTCTGATATTCGTACAACTTTTTGGCTAATAGAGAAACAATAATCTCAGTAGCAGCTAGTTCAGCACGCAGACTAGCTATAGTTCTCTCTTGACTTTTCAGTTGCTCTCTGCATCGGATCTCCTGAATCTTGATTTCTACCTCACACTTTCAAAAAGTGTTGATTCAAATGACATTTAACTGAAAAGTCAATCTCTAAGTCTAAAAACAAAGTTGGCCTCAATATGCCAAATATGGAAATATAACAAATATGATCAAACTAGTTGAATCTTTCAAACTCCCTTTTCAATTAGTTTTAGCATAGACTTTGATAACACTCCAAGTGATGTCCTATGCTTCATGAACAGGTCCTTTCCCAATGCTTTGGTGAAGATATCAGCTAAAAATTCCCTTGAAGACACACGTTAAAGCTCCACCTCCTTTGCAATGACTTGCTCCCTTTCAAAAAGGTATTCCACCTCAATATGCTTGCTCCTAGCATAGTGTCTGACAACAGAACTTTGATCCATCATAAGAATGATCTTCTTCCTAAGAATAGATCTCCTTTCAATGATCATATAATGCTCAGAATATAAACAACCATAATTGATATAGAGAATAGTGTCCACCGTTGGGATGCTTCACTATTTCTTACATCAATTTTACATATCATGATGTAACTAGAACATGAAGAATCAAATAGAATGTAAATGAAAGTTAACCAAGCTTAAAACTCTGTACTCTCTAGAAAAATACAGAAAACAAACAATAAATGTGAGTGGTAACCATTTGCTTGCATGTTTCCTCCTTCTTTGTCCTTTGTTGCCATGTATCCACCATGCCACTCCATGAATGAGCCTCCATCTCCATCTTGCCTCAAGATACCATCATACCTTGATGACTTGACCATGAATCAATGACATAATGAACCTCCAATAGCTTCATTTCCATCAGCAAAACCAACCAAGAATGCTAGTACAAATTCAGCATCAAAACAATGCTCACCAATGTAGCTAGTTTTACCATATTTTGACAATTTGCACACATCCACATGAAAATGATCAAACATGAGATAGAACAAGTAAAGTAAACTTGAACAACACTTCCTTGCCACTCCTTTGACCTTACTTGAGTCTTCAATAGGCTACAAAAACAGATCCATAACATCTTTGCCAATTACCTCTCCTTTGATGCTCTTGACTAGCTCCAAATTGCCAACTTCCTTTTTGCCTTGTTGAAGCCCTTTGAGATCAAACTCTTGATCTTCAACTTGACCATCAAAGTCATTGAAAAAACTTTGTTTTCTAGATCCATTACTTGATTTTACAGCAAAATAACATCCATCCACTTGCATAGCTCCATGTACACAAGAAGATCCTCCAAAAGATGTTCCACTCTTCATAAGAGCTTGATACTCAAGATCCATTGCTTGGATCCACTCCTCTTCTTTCCTTTCTTGATCTACACTTGTAGGTTCATCCAAAGAGGTTAGGAAAGCAACGTAATTTCCAGAAACTACTTGCTTACCCTTTTGATCATATGTGAGCCTTGAAGGTACTTGTCTTTTCCTTGATGTTCTCCTTGGCTTTTGACTTGATGAAGGTCCATCATAATCACCATCCAAAGTAGGATCCTTTTCCTAGTGCTTCACCTTTTGGAGCCCCAATGTTGTTCGTGGAGAAGGCGGACAAAACTTTTCGAATGTGTGTGGATTACCGCATGCTCAAAAAGAGTACCATCAAGAACAAGTATCCCATGCCTAGAATTGATGACCTATTCAACCAACTCAAACATGCCAAATATTTTAGCCGAATAGATCTCAAATCTAGATATCATCAAATTCGAATAGCTACAAGTGATGAGCACAAAACGGCGTTTCGAATACGGTATGGGAGTCATGAGTTCCTGGTGCTGCCGGTCGGTCTAACAATCTTCTTCCTAGCCATTACCTCCAATGACTTGAAGTTGAGGTGTCCCATCCTTTTATGCCAAACCTCAATGTCCGACTTTTTACTCATGATATGGACAAAATTAAAGTCACCTAACTTGGCAATGACTACTTGTTGCGACATGGATAACAACTAAGAGTATGTGTAGACACCTGTAGTTCCCACAATAATGTCCCTGTTCTAGCACAGTTGTTGTTGTGGATGGATGCAGGTGAGCATATTCTCCTAAACTTGGAGCTTTTGCTGGTTGTTAGGTTTGGTCAATATGATGTGTTTGCCTGTGATGACTCTAGACGAATTTGATTTACTTTAATATTCATATGTTTGGTATTGTGGTGATAATGTGTAGTTTTGTTTAGATTTGTTAGGTTCAATAACACACATATACATACACACACATACATACACATATACATACACATACACATGCACATACTTTTCCGATAAAATTGGACTGTTTTTCCTTTTTATTGGCTGGTTTGGCATTACTCCGTTAATATTGACAAAAACTATCCAAACTCAGAAAATGAAATCACATGAATGGAAACTGTCCGGATAAAGAGTATTGTTACCACTCATTTCGTCTGGTCGTTTCATATCGTTTGACGGTTATAAATTCAATTTTGACGAGTATCTTGCACGAACCACTTGACCCATTTCTAACAATCAATATCGATTAGAAATCTATCTGACAGGTAACTGATTTCAAATTTTAACCAAATATGAAATTCAAACAAAAAGGAAAAAATCCAATTTTAACATACTCCAAAAATTAAAATGACATTACTGTAAAAACTGCCGGCCAATGCATTGCAATTCCTTCTGTCAATTTTAAATTATCTAGTACCGAAAAATAATTTAGCCTTAGTGATAACACTGTGACCAACTCTGACTGATAAACTCAGTTTAGTCAGTTCACTCTAAACTGATTCCACAGATGACGAAGAAATTATCGAAATTTCGATTTTTTGGAAAAACTCAACTTTTGGTCCATTTTACGTAATTCAAAACTAGCATGCAAAGCACACTATATCGGTTAGAAAATGTCATTACAGAATTTTTTACATAAACTTCAGTATTACGGAATTTGTCAGCCACTATATTATTGATTTGTGACCCAACCGTCAAAGCACATGCGTATGACCACTCAAATTGAGTGTAAATCCCTCAGGCATGTCATAATCATATTGAGAATCAACATGCAATCAATCCATGCACGCACAATACCACAAATAAGGGAAATGACATGCAATCAAAACAATTCAAAATTTTGCAAATTTTGCTCACAAAACTGCTAAATTTCAAATGGCCATAACTTTGGCTACGAGTGCTAGTTTTCCAAGTTGATTTTGGTTCAATGGGGATGAGCCCTAAGAGGCCCTTCACATATAATGTGCTTGTTGTGAGTTCATTTTTCTGTGATCCACAAGTGGAGGAGAACAATATATCATGTGCACTAGAGAATTTTTACACTCTTTGCAAGATTGTCTTCATCCTTGCATGTGATTGGTGAAGATATTCGCCCCACCTGTCATGGAGACATGTTCGTTACTTTCCTATGTTGTTGCATACTAGTTCACTCGCTCGAAAGTTGAGCGGATGCCTGAGTCGTAGGTAAAGCGCAATGTGGTAACCTTAACCCCATGTTGAGATTATCTTCATGAGTTGAACGAGGTACTTAAAGAATGCTCTTAGAGCATGTCCCCAATTGACCCAGTTAGGAACATGCCCTTTCTCTCACCCTCAATCGATGCATGGGCATCGGGTGCAGCTCATAAGGTGTTTCTCTCCAATGACTCATTGGGGACTTATAACCCCATCTCCTCGACCTAGGTTGTACCAAAAACAAACTAGATTCACAAATCATCAATCATAATTTGTAGATGTTCGTTGGTTAGAAGAGGGGCCATGGGGATCTCAAATGGGATCGGGTCATAGGGGACTTAGGGTCATAGGGGACTTACTTCCACACAGGATTACTCAATGTGATGATGAAGTTTGGGCTATGGTGTGCTCACTTGAGTGGTGGTGGGCCCTTGTTAAGAGTCCTTGTTGGTCTTGCCCTTGGCCTTGCGCTTGGGAGGCGAAGTGGGACTCCAACGGTCTAATTTTGTTCGGGCCTCTCTTTCTCTCTTTCTTCTTCTTCCTCCTTCGTCTTCTTCTTATTACCACTCATTCAAACTTTTGGGCACAGGGAGAGGCAATACAGTAGCAGTGAGCACCTGGAAAAAAGGTTTGGGATGATCATGATGATGCATTGAGCTCTTAACACCTTTTGGGAATCTTTGCTGCAACCTTTTTTCTTCTGAATTCGCATTTTGTTGCTCACCTTTTCAGTTCACATCCCGAAGGTCAAAGGCAAAAACACAGGCAAAGGCGGCAGGAGGCAGTTTCTGATCTCTATCTAGTTGGCTGGCTCTAAACTCCTTCACAGTTCTTGGCTTTTTTTACCTCGCCTTTGCTTATTGTAGGGGTGCAGAAGTGAGTGGGTGTGTGTAGGCAGCACTTGCATTGTCCACAAATATTGTGTCTGAAGGAAAAGTTGTCTGGTCTTCATGTCTAAGTCTGCTCTCAGGGACCTGAACACCCCTCCTCTGTCAGAAAGTCTGAGGAGTAATAAGGGTGGAAAGAAGAATGCAATGAAAGTGGTCTCACAAGCAGGATCAAACGACGAGAATGATGCTCTCAAACTCAATCAGCTGGTCACAAAAAGACCAAATCAGAGCATCTCTTCAGAAAACAAGAGGTTAAATCGAAAGCCATCCCGAATAAACTGCTCCAGCACTCCTACCACTACTGCTGCTCCTGCTCCTGCTCAAATTGATCCCCTTGCTGTTCAAAATGATGCTCCTGCTGAGCCTCCTGGGCAAGAGATTGAGTATGTTCCATCCGAGGAATTGAAGGCCCTGGAAGGTTCAGAAAATGTGCTTGCTGTATGCCCCTCAACCTCTTCTCTATGCCTTTATCACACGGAACCAGCAAAACTTTGCTTTTTCTAAGCTCATTTGTAGTTAGCTGTCTCCCATTCCTATGTAGTATATATGACTTTTCTTTACTACTTTACCTCGCTCGTCCTCTGTAGAATGAAAATAACTGCATTCTCGATCACTTTTCATACTCATTTGTAGGATTGGCAACAATGCAGACACTACTGGAGAGACTAGACTCAAAGGAATGGTTGACAGTATGGGATGCTCTCACCCACGTGCGTCAGTTGTCTATATTCAGCTCATCTTCAATGCTTCCAATCTTGTATGTCTTTGAATTTTTCTATCAATGTTAAGGAATGTCAGAATCGAATGCATTCTGTACCTATACTAACTCATATTGACATCATGACAAGAGAGATGCATGCTAACTAGAGGATACTATTTGTCGATTTGCTGCATTTCATTCGAGAATGCTGTATTGTACAGTCAGGATATTTCTTTTTCCTGCTGCAGCAGCTATGGTGCAGCTGATCTCTTGGTTGTGAACTATGGTCAGAAGAACGATTTTTAGAACTCTTCATGTCGAAGTTAATGCTCAGCTGGGCACTACCTGATTCCTAGTATATTAGCAAGAGATTGACTAATGTAGATCCGATTCCTTTTGTAGAAATGCTGTTATATTGCTGGTAATCAAGGCTATGAAGAATCCAAGGAGTGCTTTGTGCAAAACATCAATTATGGCTTCTTCTGACCTCTTCAAGGCCTATGCAGATCAAATGCTAGATGCTTTTGATCCATTGGTAAGTATGGCAGCTTGAACTGAACTTTGCTTGTAGAAAATCTACTAGATCATCACTTGCCTGAAAAATAGAACGAATACTATGTCCTCTCTCTTGTTAAATCCGAATAAATGCCCATATTTGCTCTAAATGTTCTTTGACATGGTAGAACGTTCTCACTTGGTGGAAAAGCTAGGCTGCAAGGTTTACAAAGCATCAATGCTCTATAACAGGAAGAATTTGCTGGTCCAAAGTACCATTGAATAGCATTGTGCTGGTTGAGAACGTAGGGTGTTTGTCCCAATTTTTGCTCCAATTGTTCCCTGCAATTGTGGCTGCAAACATCGTTTTGTCAGCATTTTTAGATCCATTTTGAAATAAGCACTCTGGTAACTTGTACAAAACGTTACTGTACAGTCTCTGAGATAAGGATAGTTGTGTTTCAAAGGCTTGGAAGACAATTGGTAAAAACCTATTAGCACATGATTATGTCCTCCATAAATGTTATTCTCAAAATTCTTACATTTTCAGCTGTATTGCATTCGTCCTATGGACTTTTGATCTTCGTTAACCGGATCTTCACCATAATTTCAAACTTTGTGTACCCTGTTTCTTACACTTGATGACATATTGATTTACTGTATTATTTTATTTGTATACTAGTAAACAACAATGTATGTTGGCTAGTACAGCTGCTGCAGCTTCTGCTTAAGGCATCACAAGACAAAAAGTTCGTCTGCGAGGAAGCAGAAAGAGCATTGATAGGGATGACCACATGGATTTCTCCCAATCTCCTTCTTCAGAAACTTCTGCCTTATGCCACTCATCGGCACCCACGAGTCAGAGCTAAAGCTGCCATCTGTATAAGCAACACCGTCTCAAAGCTGGTAAGTCAAAAATATATGTGCCTTAGTTTACGTGTAGGGTAGACATTGGTGTAGGGTAGACATTGATTTGCTCGGCTCTGTCGTATGTTGTTCCTTCTTGTTTTGAAGGAAGTGATGTTTTTCATTGCAAGTATCTCATATAGCATCTTACTATATTAAATTGACATTGGTAAAGTGAGTGCTGAACAAACATCAATTTTTGTAAAAGTTAGTATAGTTGGTCAATATGCATAATTAGTGGCTATAGATAGGAAGAGTTTATGTAACAAGCAACGAATCCTCCAATTTGTTATTTTATCAATATGAGAATTTTCTGTATGGCAACCCATCAGAAAGAAAGGAAAAGAACATAATGAATTTTTTTAGCTAGCTCCTCAAAAAATACATTGACGAGGATAGTGGGAAGGGCAAATAACAGTCACCATGTTAGTACTAGCACACATGCCAAATTAGTTTCCACATGCTAAAGGAGTGATCAGTATATATGTATTGTGTCTCTTGCCATCGTGTTTTTCATTTATATTAGGTCAAGGTGGCTGTTGAAGGGATCGGAATACGCTAAATTTTTTGAGTGCTATTGAATATCGATATTCATCAATGCCCTCCAGAAACTTACTCTGACACTGAAAACAGATTTAAGAACTGGATATACAAGCATCTAACAAGGACAGGTCAATATATGGCCAACACAGATAGTAGCCAGAAGTTACACTTAAGAGTGTGATGAAAAGGCTTGACTACAAACCAAGTAGTCACTCTGGACAGTCGAATCACTCAAGTCACTCTGGTCTGGTCTGCGCACGATCAACAACCACCATCGTTAAAAGATCTGATCAAGAAACGATCTGAAAGTGATCTAACTGATTTTTATCTGTTGTGGGTCTAAATGCTGATTTCGACCCTGCCCATTTATGATCTTGATTAAGCTGATTTTGATCTGTGTTAATTTTTATTTCGACCCAATTGAATTTCGATTTTCCATTTCTCTTCACTATTCCATCAAAGAAAACAACTGTACAAAACTCACTTCTAGATCATAATTAATTATTGAGGATTGCAAAAATCCAACAAATTTTTGAATCGGAAAATTTCAAGAAAACTCATATGTGCAGGTCAGGGTTATGGAAAAAGTTAGCTGAAGCTGTCATTTAACAAATGATTCAAATAAACAGCAAAGATTGCTAGAAATGATATTCCTTAACAATTGAATTGTCAAAATTTCCATTGCTAGTAGAAGATTTGTACGAGCAATAGATTCTATTACCAGTCATTCAAGTGATGTGAGAGATTTCTGATGACATACTTCATTCTGGAATCTGTTTAGAGCAATGTAGTTTACAGGTAGGGTAACTTTTTGGATAGGCCTTTTCCACCTTGATGGAAGTTCGTTTGTGAACTCTATGAATTAGGTAGTGAATTTTCTAGTGATCTTTCTGCCAAGTACATCAGAAAATCTTATGAGACGTGCTAGGCTAACCAGTTTATGAACCGCTACTGAACCTATTGTGAAAAGGCGATGAAAAATCCTTTCCCAACTGTAATAATGGTTGGACTTTTATCCTTTCACTGTCTGAAAAGTAAATATGAGCCACTATTTTCTCCTTTTCTTTGAAACGTTTCAGGATTCATAATGTATTTCAAATTCAGCCCCTTGATTTTTAACATGCTTTGTGGTGTGAATCAGAGGTGGAAAGTATATGAACTCGCCAAAATTTGCTCGCCTAATGGCCTATGTCTTATTATTTCTTGAGGAAAGCTCATTCTTGGCCTAGAAGCGATGGTTTCGTTGCATGCATAGTATTTTGGTGTCAGGCCTAATACCTACTGAACCTGCACACCGTCATCAAGTACTAGAGCAAGACAATATTGTGCAATTAGTAGCCGGGGTGATCAGGGTATGGATAATCTGGCGAGTGATAGAAGGGTCTGTTTCAAGGTGCTTGTAATAGTTGTAGAGTTAGCAAACTCTAGCAGCAGTAACTATTCGATCATCTTTTCTAGTATCAAACTCAAATAACCGGTTGAGTTGAGCACATATGAACCTTGCTTCAACAACTTGAAAGCCCATCTGATCGATATTCCATAAGTCCTCAGCATTCAAAAGAATCAGAAGTCAGGCTGCACGTCCCAACATGTACTAGGGCTGTGAATGGATTACCGTCAATTGTTCAAGAAAAGCTCTCATTTTGAGCACTATGATAGCTTCCAGCATGCAACACAGCGTGTCTTAAATGAACTAGTTTACTCATTTTAAACTTGAACAGTTAAGTTGATTCAAATAGTATCGTGCCTGTTAAGATTATGATAGAAGGCGAGATGTAGAAAGACACCTTGTCATAATGTTCCTGAAATTCCTACGCCAAAAATGTTGACTTGCTCTATACTTGGAAGCAATAAATGTTTAAATTTGTATACATAATTAATTGCTCTAGCTGTTTCGTGACAGGGCATTCGGGAAATCATGGATTTTGGCATAGAGCAGCTTATACATATTGCCGCATCACAGCTGAATGATCAACTTCCTGAAGGCCGAGAAGCAGCTCGAAAACTTATCATGGTCCTCCATGCAGCATACAAGCAGTGCTATTTATCAGAAAACCATGTGGAAACTACAGATGATGTATGGGAACAACTTTGTGTCAACAAACTTTCTGCCATGACTGCACAAGCCGTTCTTCGTGTTTCTTGAGGTGTTTTGTGACCAATCCCTACTTTCTTCCCGAAGTGCGGACAACCCAATACGATGCAACTGGTTTTCTGAATCATTTCCCACTGCAAAGGAAGGCATATGAAACAAGTATCTGGTTGGAATGTCTCGTGTTTAGAAGGATCTGCTCCGAATGTCTGATCTGCTCTTTATAAGGAGAGAAACTGTATGCTTTTAGGTCTTGTAAGAGGTGCACAATTAGATTATCTTCACAATATGATGAATACGTAGCTTGCTCAACTGGTTTTAGAATGCTCTAGTAGTTTCAGAATTATTTCACACTGAAAAGGAAGGCAAAACAATTATCTGGTTGGAATGTCGTGTTTCTTCTTTAGAAGGACATATTTGCAAAACAATCAGTTTCTGAATGATGTGATCTTCTCTTTATAGGGAGAAAAACTGTATGCTTTTGTAAGAGTTGCCATTGTGGAATAGCAGTACACTTAGTATCTGCAATTTGTGTTTTGGTATGGGAATATTTATTACCTGTATGTCCATTTGTGTGCCTGATCATTGCAAGTGTTGGTATTAGAGGAAAGACTTTGCCTTTATATAGGCCTATGTATAACATGTCCTTGAGCATGGACTATATTCACCTTATACCTTACCTAGGTAAGCTCTAATTGTGCCCTTTGTATGGCCTCTCTACGTGTCTCCGAGCCTGGAGTATATTCAATTCATACCTAGGTAAGTTAGGACCTTGCCTTCGTATAGGCACCGCTTATGTCAATGTCTTTGAGCATGGACTATATTCAACTCATACCTAGGCAAGATCGGACCTTGCCTTTGTATAGGCTCCGCGTATGTACATGCTTATGTACATGTCCGGAATCGTGGACCATATTCAGTTTATACCTAGGTAATTTTTTATTGGACTTTGTACTTCTAGTTCTGAAAATTAGCCGTTGTCTATCACAGTGGGGTACACTGGGTAGAGTTGTTGACTGCCACCAGAAAGGTGCAGGCTTGAATCCCGACCATTGTGTAGTGAGATCTAAGGAGACTAGCTCCGTAAATGGCATTGCCAAGCTGTATATGTTGTATATAACGACCACTAGTTGCTTAATATGTATGCAAAAAAAAAAGAATTAGCCGTTGCATAAGGTATACATGTCTTGGAGCATAGATAGTAAGCTAATACCTAGGTAAAATTGTAATTTAAGGTTCTAGACATGATCGTGATGTGTGAAAACATGTTTTTAATGACTAAAATTTAAATTATGACTAAGAAATTTCCTTTTATAATCTCTCTCTCTCTCTCTCTACATTGCCCAACTTATCTAGGAAAATACATTGCCCAACTTATCTAGGAAAAGCCATCAGAGTCATTGAACCATAATGAGCCTTGTAGAAAGATAGAGGCTTTTGGTGTTTTGTTTTTTGGCATTGCAAGAGAGATTCATCAGTCCATCCATCCATTAAGTGAAGTCAACCTAGGCTAATACAAAGATCTTATAATAGGCCATTAATATGCTAAACCAAAGTGGACACACTTTTTTACTTTTGACATGCACTCAAAAACATTGCAGTCAAGTACAAAGGTTTTGGAGCGGAGCGGCTGGAGGGGTGATGGTGGGGAGTAGCTTTTTTGCCTTTTCCTCTGGTGCACTGTCCTTGGATGCTAGTTGATTTTGCTTCTTTCGAGCTTCTCAGTGAAGCACGGCTGCGTGTTTGCGGACTTCCCTTGGTTCTATGCTTCGCTTTCAGTTGCCCTGTTAGCGCTTTATCTCGGTTTCCTGCTTGGCTTACTTGGCCTTTTCTGACTGTGTTTTTAATTAAAGACATTGTTTAGCATCTCAAAGGGGATTCTTTCACTTCTGGCTATGTTTTTTAACACTCAGATCTGGCACTGAGGCTAGCTTCTGCCTTCCCCTCCTCCGGCTTTCTAGCATCTCTGTTCTGCTACTCCTTGCAGACTTTTCTGGTTGTGATTGCTATCACTCAGGTGAGTTCTTTACTGGCTGCTGTGTCCTTTACTTTTGTCTTTGACTGGCCCTTCTCGTTAGCCTTGAGCCTCGTTTCTTGAGCCTGCACCAGACATTGTCTTTTCTCAATTGCTCCAATGGACAATCGTCTTAATAACCGCAAACGTGATCTTGCTGCTCCTCAATCATTCAAATCTAGGATCGACTCTGCTCCTCCTTTTATTAGCGCCCCTAATAACTTACCTCTCAATCCAAGAGGGCTTCTTCCTCTTCCTTCTCCTGTCAACCCTACCCTTAGCTTTGCTGAAGCTCTTGTTAATAAAGCGGATACCCTGCCTCTTCCACGGGCAAGTGGGCTAAAGGTTAACCTTATGGAAGATTCTAGAAAAATCTCTGATGGTAAATTGACCCTTTTTTTTATTCCGGATCTTGAAGCCCTCAGTGACTCTCTCAAGATTCCCTTTTTGACACCTCTGTGGTCTTGTTCTTTGGTGTTCAATCTCCTGATCCTGTTTCTATAAAAGGTTTTGTCTGTGAACCAGTTTATTTTCCCTCGTGCTAAGTGTCAATCTCGAATCTCTAGGATCAAACTCTTTCCTACTCCGTTTTGGTTCTAGGGACGATTCCCTTGAGATTCTTTTAGCTTCTCCTTTCAGGTTTAAAAACTCAGTGGTTTCGGCGTTTAAGTATTGCAAGAATTTCAACCCTCTTAATGCTGCTTCTATCTCTCTTCCGATTCACCTCTCGCTTTCTTTCTTTCCGGCCAAGTTCAAATGCCTTCTCTATGGTCTGCT
This sequence comes from Diphasiastrum complanatum, assembly GCA_029204225.1. NCBI lineage: Eukaryota > Viridiplantae > Streptophyta > Lycopodiopsida > Lycopodiales > Lycopodiaceae > Diphasiastrum > Diphasiastrum complanatum. The sequence goes on from MU834905.1 coordinate 21,239, forward strand.
CTTGAGCCTAGGGAGGAGAGTTGCTTTACATCGAAGATGATTTTAATTCTTAATTCTCTCCTCACGTAAGAGCTTGTATGTTTTGTATGTTCTGGAATGGACTGACACTCTTCCTTCTCAGCTTAACATTTTCGATGGAGATTCTTTTTTCGAGCAGCCAATACTCTTTGATTTGTTACCTCCATCCTTATTTATATCATCAACACGATGGAGAAGATCATCAGTATCATAATCAATTCATGAGGCTCCTTGCTCAAAATGCAAAGAGCCTGTGCTCTTCTTGCCTCAGCCTTTCTCCCTGCTCTTGTGTGAGGGATTCATGCTTCCCTCTTTCCCTTGGTTTTCAAATAGTTACCCATAAAAAAAGGTCTGCCCATCTTTCCCCTTTATCTATCGTTAAATCCCCTTCATGTTTTGGTCTTCCTGTTCTTGGAAGATCACGGAGTACAAGTTGGATTGAGAGTTCTTCTAAAGAGGACCTCTCTCCTCCTAGTTCCCATTATGGAGCTATTATAAGTGACTATTGTCGTACTGATCCCAACGAAGGCACTTTAAACAACAAACCGGTTTCATCTGATGCTGACAGTCCATCCACTGCTCAACTTATGAGACTTGGACTCTAGAACTGTTTCTTCCCCAAGTTCGAAGAGTAATTCCTCCAATACAATATGAATTCTGATTCGATTGAGGCAGCTAGTCCTCATAAAAAGTCAATTATGGCTTCAACAGAGAAAGACGTTTCCTTCCTTCTTGACGACATGACGGACAGCAGACAGAACAAATGAAAAGTTTATTGAAACCAGAAGAGAACACACCACGGTAGGAAGAACAAGCATTTAGCAGGCCTGGCCTTAAACACTTTCCTCCCACAAGAAGCCAAAATGGAGAAGAGCTCCAGATTATGAAGAGTATTAAAAGCAGGGAAATAACTCTTCCTTCTGAGGATGAAACAACTGGTGATCCAACAGATCAGGCTATTGTTGACAGGACTCAACCAAACAAGTCCAACAAGAGCAAAGGGAAAGAACTTTTAAGAGATCAAGAGGATAATAACGCTCTCTAGAGCCTTTTGCAGAAATAGCATGGGCACTTCATATCTGCATCCCTGGATCTTACAGCAGAAGTGAAAGACATGTGACAGGCTTTTCTAGAAGATTCACCGGAAAATACTATTGATCAGAGTTCGAATGGGGCCCCTCTCTAAATGAGGACAATGTGAATCCTAGGAAAGCGGTTCTGAACTGTGTGCCATGCCAGCAGCAGCTTGCGAACTCCCGACAACGAGTAAAAAGATGAATAATTTATAACCTCTACAGTATTGGATCTATCCTTCTTGCGGATGGCAAACCTCGAAAACCCTGTCCCTATTACAGAAGAGGATGTGCTACTGAAAATTCAGAATCCACAGGAATCTTAAATTAATGAGGAATGTCTCGGATATCGGGTATTAAAATCCACAGCAGTGAATCTGCGTTCACAGTCTGTCAAATCCACAGACAGCCAGCCATTAAAGGCAACAGTAGAACAGACCTTTTATGTTTGTATGAAAGCAGAAGAGTTGGATAATCATTCTTTGGGACATGAAAGAGATAGGCGGATTCATATAGAATAGGCCTCGCAAAACAGCAAGATATTATTGAATTTCACACGTGTGGGAATGCCACCAATTGTGATTTTGATCTCCTAAGATGTGCTGATTGCATGCACATGATCACACATAGATTGAACACCAAGATCTATTCCATCAATCCAATGCAAAAGCACTAAAAATCATGCGTAAATCAATCATACAAGTACACTCCTCACACGTGTGGACACTTGAGTATGAAAAAACTAAGTATGAAAATGATTTTCTCTTAAGTAGAGAGAGAATCAACTATCCAAAACTCGAGTAAAGAGAGAAAATCAAGATTTGCCAAAATATTGTAGAAGTCTTATAACTCCAAAAACTTCAAGTAACCCTAACTCAACATGACTAAGTTACTTTTGACTATTTTCCACACGTGGGAACATGCTCCACACATGTGAGATTTACTCTCATACAAGAAAATACAAAGTATCCAAGCTAGATTTTGCCAAATTTTACACCTCAAAAAATATCTTGGGAAGGTACTAGTCAACCAAGGAGCTTGTTGAGTGGATTATTTGGTATGCATGTAAAGTGAAGACAAGATTTTTTTGGTTGCCAACTTCTTTGAAGAGCATTCCACCAATTTGCCACCATTTCCTTGTGCTTCCTCCATGCTTGATGATGATCTTTGAGGTGAAAGCTCCACTTGCATGTGGATGGTTGCATCATAAAGAGTGAAATTCGAGGCTTCCATGCCTCATAAAGATCAAGTATCATAATTTTCAATTCTAGCTTCACTAGTCCACATACTATGAACTTTTTCCATGATGAATCTAATCTTGAAATCTAACATTTCTTGAGGCTAAATACTTGCTCAAGGATGTAAGTGTCCTTCATGGATGGTTTACTTAATTTCAAGAGAAGTTTACAAAATGCCTCACAAAATGAAAAACCATGATTTTTCAAACTATGAGTAACAAACTCATTCTTGCTCTTACTAGATCCAAGAGCATATACATTTGATGACACAATTGCTTTCAAAATATTTTGGAAACATATATGAGCCATTAGAGACAAGAAATATGTCCATACAATAGGCATCATACAAGACTAGCAAAGAATCAAGAGTAATACTGGTAATTTTGCAAAAAAGTGACTTTTTTTGGCAAAAATATGACAATATGACAACTGATCCTCTGAAAATCTTTCTATTTTGATATTATTCTTCGCCAACCTGGCAGTAGATAGATTTGAATCACATCTAAGCATAGTGAATTGGGCGAAGGTTCTTTTCCTGTATTTTTTTTAGGGTTTTGATAATTTTTGGTGTTTTTTGGTGGTTTTTCTCATGTTTCTGGAAATCTGCTGGGAATTAATCTTCACCCTTCAAACTGAAGGTTTTGTAAACAAAACCGAAGGTGTCTACAACTCGAAAAAGGTTTCTTGAAAGAGGGTAAAAAGTTTGTTTTACTTGAACTTTGAGATGTAGAAATGTCGATAAAGCAAGATGGCATAATGGAAGAGAAGCATCAGTAAATTGCCCCTCTTTGCCATAAAAAGTGAGCCTCATAGACTCGACCTTGCCTCTTGAAGATACCCTTGAAATCCTGTGTTGGGAAGACTCCTCCTCAAGCCTTGGCAAATCTTCATCATCCTCTTGATTGAGATTAGATCCTCTTTACTCCTTATATGCAAAGGAATATTGATTGGCAAAGCATATGGATCTAAAGATCCCCAAAGTATCAACTATGGATTTCAATGTGTCCCAAGCCTCCTTGGATATGCACAATACATGAGCCAATCTCCCTCAACACTTCATTAGAAATATTCATCCTGATGATATGAAGGGACATCCTTGCCCTCTTCTTGTACTTTTGGACCTCTTGGAGCACTTGAGGCTCCTCCTCAAGTCCTAGCACAATCTCCATCACATCTTGGAGCATCAAAATGGACTCCATCCTCACCTTCCAAATTCCATCCTCAACTCTCCATCTCACCACATGCTGCAACAGAATGGAACCTAAAGAAGTCATCTTCTTTGAGAGATTGTCTTGTAATGGATCAAAAGATGTTGCTCTCTCTCTCTCTCTCTCTCTCTCTCTCTCTCTCTCTCTCTCTCTCTCTCTCTCTCTCTCTCTCTCTCTCTCTCTCTCTCTCTCTCTCTCTCTCTCTCAATAATGGATTAAGAAAAGGTGTACTACCAACTCCAATATGAGATCTTGCAACTTGGTGTGAGACCTATCTCACTAGGTCTACCAATCTCTCTCAAACTAGATCAAACTCTCATCCCAAGATGGAGCAAGGACAAAATTTAATTCAACTTGATTCAAGCACACAAAAGCACTCAAAAACATCCACAAATGACTGGAACAAATTGTATCAAAAACTAGCTTTTCTAGCTTTCTAACAAGTTATCTAGCATAGATTTTGGATCTAACTTGGAGGAGAACCAAACCATCAAAGTTGGTTGTGCCTCACATGTGTTTGATCACTGTAGTCCGCCAGGTCAGGTCCATTCATAATGATTATGACCCTTATTGATCCTAAAATCACAAAGATAGCAAAGGAGATGCATTGACAATCACAAAATCTTGATTTCAAGTCAAATTTTCACATCAAAGTTGACATATGCATGGGTATCTTAGGCTAGCTCTGACACCATGTTAAATTTCACACGTGTGGCAAAGTTTAATTTTGATCTCCTAAGATGTGGTGATTGCACATAGATCACACATAGACTGAAAACCAAGATCGAATCCATCAATCTAAGGCAAGAGCATGCATAAATCAATCATACAAACCAGTACACTGACACGTGTGGAGACCTGAGTATGAAAAAACTAAGTATGAAAATGCCTTCCTCTCGGGTAGAGAGAGAACTAACCATCCAAAACTCGAGTAGAGAGAGAAGATCAAGATTTGCCAAAATAGTGTAGAAAACTTCATCCCTAACTATTTTTCACACATGGGAACATGCTCGACACATGTGAGAGATTTACTCTCATACAAGAAAATACAAAGTATCCAAGCTAGATTTTGCCAAACTTTCACAAATATGACACAAGGACCTCTTGCCAAAATGATATAGAAGGTTCAATAGCTATTTCAATAGCAGATGAGAACCAACCTCATGAATCAGACAATAGTTAGGCATGGAAAGTTCAGCTTCCTAGGCCCTTAAGATTATAAGCCTTGACAATAGTGGGAAAATCTAAAAGGACTGGGATCAACACCGAAAAAAGGATCTTCCTCCAGATCGACAAAGAAAAGCAACAATCAAAAGCGTAGAATGGGGATATTAGCTATTCCAACACAACTTAATGAGGATAATAAACAATGACACTTTGGAACATAGCCTCCAACCCTTATTAGTATATCCAAAAGTTGGAGATATTCCTCAAGAAATGATCTTGGGAGAAAAGATTAAAGGCAAGAATAGGTTGCTGTTGAACAGTCTGCTAGAAAGTACAGTATCCGATTCCATTCTTTGGAAATCCAGAATCCTTGACATGCAGATTAGGAAAAGCTATGAAAATGAGGCTTATTTTGATGAGCTTTCCTATGAAAGCTTATCCATCGAGAATCCAGTCCTCAGCTCTCAAGTACGGAGTCCCGTAATCAAAATAAGATAGAATCAGCTTAGCAAAGTTTTCACTCGCAACTCTCTTAAAGCTTTGGCAAGAACTAAAGGAAGGACAACACATGTGGGGATTTCATAGCTTCCTTCTTTCAGGTGACTATTCCTTTTCTGTTTTGCATGTTTACCATACATTCTTTACTCTCTAAGTTATCCCATGAATATTATCTCTTGGAATGTAAGAGGGCTCAACTCCCCTATTCGTCGGTCTTTGCTTTTTCATTACCTACAGTCTATTCATCACTCCAACCTTGTAATTTGCCTCCAAGAGACCAAACTTAGCGGTTTCCTTTTCGATGTTCTTATCAAGTCTTTTGCTCAGAAGTTCAATTATTCTTGCACCTCTGCTAACGGTACATGTGGCAACATGATTACTCTAGTTTATGGAGATTGGAAACTTGCTTCCCATTTCTCCCTCCTTGAGGGCTTTTGTTTTTTTGATAAAATACTACATAAAATATTAATAGTAGAATAGCACATAGATTGGCCCAATGCTTGATCTTTCTTAGATCACAATGTTTCTCTAAAGCCAAAATGCAAAGGTCAAGCATTGACATTCTTGAGGTACGATGGGGCTACATTGATGTCATTTGCAAATGCAAAAAGAGGGTAGCTCTAGCAAATTACTTATGGATGCTCTCACCAAGAAGCTAGTAAGGTATCATTTATAGCCTTGACACCATTCGAAAATTGTTGTAGTGACACATCAAGGGGTTGAGTCAACCAACTTATTGTCCTACATGCATTCACTTGCCCAAGTAGGCTCAACCATCAACACACAAATGCCACAAGACAAGCTCTAGACTTGCATTGCAACATAAGTGCAACAAAGATTCACCATGCCAATATGAGCTCCATCAAAGCAAGCTAACCAACACAACCCATATGTCATGAGTCTTTTTCATAAACAACCAAGTTAATATGCCAACCAGAAAAAATCAAGAGTAAAGTTAGAGACAATTGGCATGACGACAAGCGAAAGAACCAACAAGAGATAAAGGTTTAAACCCGTCACTAGCACTTATAGACTACAACATGTAGTAGAGTACCATCCACTAAAATAACCAAAATCTCCACAAGTAAAATAATTTACTTCATGAGAATGCCTATGAGACACATACATTCTCAAAATCATTGGAGCTAAGATATTTATATTTTCAAGTCACTAATCTAAATTCTTGACCCATTCAAAAGATCAAGAATTACTCATCATACTTAAGAATTGTCACATTTCCTTATAATCCCCTGATAATAATTATCTATATATGATTCATCAATCACAAATATTTAGACTCTCATGATACTATATCGGAGTATATGTCCACACATAACTCAGGAAATCATTCAAAAATCTTTTCCCTAGGAGTTTTTGAATTTTTTTTCAAATCAGATTCTTAATAGAGCTTCTCATTGATCCTAGTACTTAAACTAAGACTAAATTGATCCAATATAGACATTCGAGAATCAATGTCATGATTAAACTTACTCCTATTCCCAAAAAAACTAGAATTAATAACTTTTGATCTTTCTTTGTACTACTTACATGTATAAATAATGATTTTAGGTTTCAAACCATCTCTAGTTCCAAATTGTTCCACATAGTCAATCCCTAGAGAATTTTTCTATTTGAAAATGCTTTCAGACAATCACATTTCCATTCACATTCTAGTTTTCTTTTGAAAGATTGTGTATTTGATAAATCTTCTAATATAATTTATTCCATCACTTCATCCCCCACCCCCCTACTTCTAAAGAATTTATCTAATTTTTATATAAGTTGCTAGAGAGATAATATATGAAAATATTTAACCCCATGAAAAGTCCGTAATATGTGTTTTTCACCAAGGATTCACTCAATTACATACAGGACTTTTCTTTCAAATACGTTAAACCCGAGCGACATTAAACACCATCCATCTGAAATCCATTTACGCAAAAGAGATGTCCTGGCTTTAAAACATTGAACCATAATCACCTTGGAATTTACTTAAATTCCAAGCCTTATCATACAAGTAGTAATTTACATGATGATAACAGTCATTCAGAAGAATAACTTCATGTAGGAAGGAATCATATGAAGTCATTATGATGTCTAGTATGTGAAAAGTTGCCTATATTGGCAAATCTAGCCATGTAGTATAGTGTAAATTGTGTGCATAAGTGGGTCCCACATGTGTGAGGCCAAGATGCCACATGGGAAACCACTCATAATGTAGGTTAGGTCAAGTCTATAGGGTTGGTCATGTCTATTTGGTAGTGATTCCTACATTATAGGACCTGCACCTAAATTTATGATGAGATTTTAACCAACTAGCCACCTACTTGGCATGTTTCTAGGAAAGAGGCTAGGGTTGCAAATTAGGGCAAGAAAGCTAAGTTAACTTCCTTATTACATGTTGGAAATTCACCTAAATTTACAAAGGAGGTCACTTTTGCTATGTATTCCATCTCTCCATAATGAGAAGATAGATTACTTTTGGAGCTCATTGGCAATCTCGAGCTACTCCACTATGTACATGTGATTTTGTGATTCTAATGCAACCAAAGTGATTCAGCTTTCCATCTCTGTTTGCAGGCCGTACAACACTCTAAAAAAGAGGCTAGGGTTGCAAATTAGGGCAAGAAAGCTAAGTTAACTTCCTTATTACATGCTAGAAATTCACCTACCTTTACAAAGGAAGTCACTTTTGCTATGTATTCGGCAAGGGCCTCCCCAAGAATAAAAAGGGCACCATTTGTACTCATTTTACATTCTCAATTCTAGGAGGAAACTCTATTGGTTTCTCCATCTCTCTTTCTCTCTCTCTCTCTCTCTAGGTTGGATGTGAATAGCTTTGGGAAGGTGCTCGGGCATCCAAAGCCTCTCTCAACCTAGGCATTCTCTCTCTCTCTCTCTCTCTCTCTCTCTCTCTCTCTCTCTCTCTCTCTCTCTCTCTCTCTCTTCGTGCTATGCAGGTGAAGGTGAAGGTGAGGTTGCCACTTCTAGCGACGAACCTCTATACTACACATATGATACAATAGTGGCGCCGTCGCCGGGGAGCACCACACACTCATTTCGCCACATAGCATTTTTTTTTCTCACTCTCTTTTTCTCTCTCACCCTTTCTATTCACCCAAAATCAGATTTTGTGGTCTGTTAGAGTTAGTGGGAGGTAGTTTACTGTGAATTGTTACATTTGTCATTTTTTTGTGATTTTTTGCTTGTACGGATTGTGGGGAGAAATTGAGAGATGTGAGGTTTCAGATCCAAGCACCTTATCACTTCCATAAACCCATAAAACCCCAAAAAAATAAAAAATAATTAAAATTTAGCTTTTGGCGAGAAAATAGGCGGGGAAAACATATTAGAGGCAATAACTTTTTGCTGCCCTAAAAATAACCCTCGCCCCATTGATAGTACCTTTTGGACACTATTCAGAACCTATATAAAAGTCGACGAAGGTTACTTCTCAACCATTTTTGAAAATACTGCAAAAAACACATAAAAATTGTATTTTTTCTCCATCCCCTAGGAAATAACCCTCGCCCACTTGGATTTAGCTAAATCTATGTTAGAAGAGGCTACCATCAGCTCGACGAAGGTTCTCTTTCTAGGATATAAAAGAAAAGTGCCAAAAATAGCAAAAAAAATCATAAAAATTGCATTTTCTCTCCATACCTTGGGAACAAACTCTTCAAAGCATCCTAAAGCTGCATCTCATTGTGAGAAGCACACAGAGAGTTTAGGATTAGAGAATCTCAAAATTCTACCAAAAAACACAAAAAAAAGACATTTTTTTTTTTATTTTTTAAGATTCTATGGAAAGTAACTCTTGCAGCTTTGTAACGTGGTGTATTCAACCTAGATACAAGTACATACCAGTCTGCGAGGTTAAGGATTAGAGAATCTCAAAATTTTGCCAAAAAACACCAAAAAAAGACACTTTTTTCATGATTTCTTGAGATTCTATGAAAAGTAACTCTCGCGGCTTTTTAAGGTGGTGTCTCTGACCCAAATACAAGTATATACCTGTCTTCTAGAGTTAAAGATCAGAGAATCTCGAAATTTTGCCAAAAAATATCCAAAAAGACACTTTTTTCATGAATTTTTAAGATTCTATGGGAAGTAACTCTTGCAGATTTGTAGGGTGGTGTATATGATCTAGATACAAGTACATACTAGTCTGCGAGAGTTAAGGATCAGAGAATCTCAAAATTTTGCCAAAATACACCAAAAAAAGACACTTTTTCCATGATTTTTTAAAATTATGTGGGAAGTAACTCTTGCAACTTTTTGAGGTGGTGTATATGACCTAGATACAAGTACATACGAGTCTGCAAGAGTTAAGGATTAGAGAATCTTAAAATTTTGCCAAAAAACTCCAAAAAATGACACTTTTTCCATGATGTTTTGAAATCATTTGTTATGTTTTTTTAACTGGGGTGAGTCAGTGACTGAACGAAATCCTTAGTATGGTCATTTCGCTTATCGAAGTTCATTTCATAGATAACACAAATACTGCAATTTTGAACTTTGAAAAATAATTTGGTTTTAAATTGTTTAGGTAAAATCTAGTTAGTTAGATCGATCTAAGCCATATCCACTTGTAAAAATGACAAAACGATTACAATATGCATGTGTATAACTACTCAAAACAACTATAGACCATCCATGCATGTTAGAAACGTTAACCATTTTGCCATGAGATAAATTTCCACAAGCAGAGTACCCTAAAGTCAAGGAAAAATTGACATGCATCAAAACAAGTCAGAAATTTAGCAAATTTTTACATAGAAATTAATAAAGCTTCCAACGATGATATCATGAGCTACAGTGCACCAAATTGGTGACTATAAGGCACAATAGAGGGTAGGCATGTTTGCGAAATGATTGTCACATCACCCTACCACCTCAACTTCACATGTGCAAGTAGAGGACTAAAACAACAGTATGAGGGAGCACTTTTCTAGAGGTAAAAAGTTGAAAATGCATGTTAGGCTTCACATGCCCTCAAAGAGACATTGTAGTCTGTCTATAAAAGTCCCTTAGTGACCCATTAAGCATTCATATACATCATGAGGTTCAATATGGGCTAAGAACGAGTGAAAACAAGTTCTCTAGAGGGCGCACTATCGAGGATTTTTGGTGTATTGTGAGCACAAGCTTCCGACCACCAACTTCAGAGATCTATGGCTTGATCAAAGGCCAAAAAGGCTACCAAAAGGAATAGATAAACACGGAGAATCAAATTCTCAAAAAGGCATGAAAATCTCATACTGTTTCTGGCCTTGCACAACATCTACAGTTCATTCTTTGTATTGATATTGATAGAATAGTTTCAAATGATACTGGAGAACATGCATGCACTATATGCATCAAAAAATAGAAAAAATAACATGTTTTTTTTTTTTTGTTTCTATTTTATGAGTTTTCCACTATGTTCTAACATATAAAACTCCCATGCAAACACTTACTATTCATTCATAACTCAAAAGGCCTGTATCAACCTCTGATTTTGCTAGACAATAGCTCTTACTACCCATTTCTAGCCAAAAATACTCAAATACAAGGTATTTCTTACTGAAGCATACATAATCCCGGCATGTAGTCATTCATTCAGCAATTAATGACTCCCTAAAAGAAGGTACACTTGATGGAAATTTAACTACAATAGCTTGTGAGAGATTCAAGCAAATTGACAAAAACCATCATAAACTGGCTAAAATCCACTATAGCCCATGTTGCTATGGTGAAAGCTACTTCTTGATGGATTTAGCAACATGCAAGTGGAATTACTAAGGGAACATCCACTTGGTAGCTTGTTCACCACCAAGAAGAGAAAACAAATTAATCTCTACCAAAGAATAGACGAAAAGTTTCATAGCTCCAATTCCTTCAATCTTCATAAGCCTTACTCTGATACCACTGTAAGGAGAAGCACCTCAAGATCTTGTTGACAAGACTCACATAAAGGAATTACAGTGGAGCAAATCACCCAACCAATGAGAAGCTACTGATAAATCTTTAATAGCATCACCCCCATGCTATAAGGTAAGATGCAGGTGTAGAAAGAGGAACTTGGCAATGAAATCATGTAGAGAGAGGAACCTGGCAATGCAATCATGTAACTGAAATGGGACTAAGGCGAGTTCCTATGGGATGATATAGCCCCTACTTTACGTATGCATGTGTCCATGCAAGCATTCAACATTACTATACATGCAAGTCATAAATACTATTGATACTCTACACCATGTAATAGCTCCACATGTCATTGGATCTGTGACTGGATCCTCACAAGGTTATTGATTATATTTCTGGCCTAGTATGGAATAACAAAGTGTAACCAATAATCTTGTGTATTGGAGTATCATGTATCCAAGTATATGATTACGACGAATCCTATATACAAAACGTAGACGTAATAAATGTAGTTTGACACTCACTAATTTTCAAGCTGGGCATGTTGTCTAACTCATCAATATGAATTAGCTATCTTTGATGATCACCCCTGTCATCTTGTAGTCCAATCCATACTAGATCTTCCAATGCCATCATTGATCTCAAATCAATACTTTTTTTTCTAGACGATAGATTGAGTCATATATTTATCTCTTCCTGTCCCCCCTTCTGTCGAAAATAGGTGAGTAATGGAATATCGGAAACTGCCTACTTCCAATGCATGACTACACTTGAACAAAGTAGTATTGATGGGAATCGTGTCCAATCTTTAGCAACTAAGTTTTGCTAGATACTAAGTGATTACGTAGCCAAACATAGGGTATTGAATTCTTAGACAATTTCTACCAGTTACAAAAGCAATACAGAGATGCATGCATTTTGACACAAATTGAACGCAATAAGGAATAGTATTGATTCATAAAAACAAAATCAGATGCTAATGAGCGCAAAACAATAGCGGATAGAAACCACGCACTCTAAAGCTATCTCTGAGAAACTGAGAATAAGTCCGAAATAAATGACTTTGTTGATAAGCAGTAGTGCAATAGCAACTCTAAAAGAAATCTCTAAAAGACTGAGCTAGAATGCTCAAGAGAGTTCAAGCTTGAAAGCTTGATAGAGAGCTACTACAATACTCGCAGGAAGCGTCTTGTAATAACACTCAACTCCTTCACAATTCACAATATGATTATAATGAGATGTATGAACAATTGATTTATACTAAGTAATTAGGTCGTCAAATGTGACTGCCAGTTGGCTAGAGTCTGTTGGCATTCATCCAGTAACTCTTCTCAGAAGCTGCTTGTTGATAAGCAGTGACAATTGTTAGTAAACAGTTTGTTAAACGTAAACTGCCACAGGCGAAAAATGCGACACTGCATTCTTACTCGTACCTCCTAATAGGCAAAAAATGCGAAAAAGGTGACACTGCATTTTTACACGTAATTCTTGACAGGCGAAAAAATGTGAAAAAGACGACGTTGTATTTTTACATGTAATTCCTGAGAAGCAAAAAATACCACAGTTTGGTTTTGTAGAGAGAGAAAACCCGACACTGTTGTCAAACTCCGTGTATTTATGCAGACTGTGTAAAAACACTTGTGATCTGCAGACTGTATAAAAACACGAGAAAATCCGTAGAACTGGATAAATAGTTGGATGAAGATTAAAAATCGATTAGTCGATTAGTAGGAGGGAGAATAATTTAACACCTTCATTATCTTTTGTAGAATCTAATAAATATGATCAAAAAGATCAATTGCTTTCCACTCATCTTAAATCTTTCGGCAAGCATTACAATTTTCAATCTCCCCTTACAAAAATCAATCATAACCTGACTGCACTAGACACAAGTGAATTAGAAAAGAAAGATAAAATGTTAGGGGATGATGTTGGAGTGGGAATGATTTGGTATTTTCTAGAATATTATCAAACACCGATTTTCGTAGAATTAGAACTATTGCCTATTCATTTTCTAAATAGTATCCATTATCCCCAATAAGGAATCTTATGTGGACGGATACATGGCAAATATAAGAACGAACGCACCTTTGATTATGGTGTCATACATATACAAGTAAGCTAGCTTTTTTTTTCTTTCCAAAATTTATCTACTGCTATAGTTCTTGAGCTAGCATGTTAGAAGTTTATCCTGATTCACATTCCAATTTGTTATTGTAGTGGACATTTGAGTCTATATGTTTTGGCATTATATGTAAATAGCAACGATATATGCAACCCAGTGTGCACAAAAATGAATTTAATATCGCACATGCACAGGGCTGCAAAAAAACTTATGCGGAAGTTGATTGAATACTTTCCTATGCCAGGTGCAATGACATACACGAAATGGAGTGGATAGATGCAAAGGTGATTTTATTAATTCTTTTTAACATCTGAGATATCGGTTCAACATGCATTTTCATCGTATTTAACTGACGCTCACGGCGTGCGTTGAAACGATATTTCACTATTTTTCATTTTTAAAATTCTAATATCGATTCAACGCGTACTTGTAATCTTTGTAAAATTTCGTTCATATCCTCGCGTGCTGAAACGATATCTCATCATATTCTAGTACATTAGCACATTTTTCTGTTTCGTTTGTCCGTGCAGTCCTCCCAACAACAAGATAATGCTAGTTGCGGATGGTATATAGTCTTCAATGCAAGATCATTCTTTATGTGGATCGCTCAACAAGACTCTATTCCAGATATACGGAAGTTCATATATTTATTTAGAAAATTTTTGTGAATTTATTATTGTCAATCATGAGATAGTCCTTGTCATATTCCTGACATATGTTTCTATCCAAGTTTTTTTATGAAATTTGTTTTCTCAGTTTTCCTGCACACCAGCCACGCCTCATTGAGGGATCTGGCATTTTCGGCATGAAGCTTTAAGATATTGGTGGAAAATTCCTACCTTGTAGATATTCCAAACGAAGGTTCTTCCATCTGGAGAACTAGATTTAGAAATCATAGAGCCAATGATAGATTAGATAGAAAATAAATGGTCTCCCTTCATGTGGATGAGCCAATATGTAATTTCACATGTACATAAAGTTTTATACAAATTTCAATTGTTTTTTCTATATCTTTGCATTTCAGATTCTTATTTTAGGTGCTCAATGAGTCAAAGCTAGTCCTCATGATCAAAGCTTGCTTTGATAATTTCTTCATAGCTCTGGTCTGTATGGCCCCTTGGCATGTTTGGATTTGTAGCGACAATGGTTCACTCAAATCATCGTCAAACAAATCCAAACATGCCAAGGTAAAGGCCATATCATCAAAGGCTACGTTGAAGTTACCTAAGCAAGCTTGATCTTGGAGACTACCTTTGACTCACTGAACACCTAAAATGAGAATCCAAAATGCAAAGATATAGGAAAAATGAATAGATGATACAGAAAAATGAATGGTCTCCCTTCATGTGGATGAGCCAATATGTATTTCACATGTACAAAAAATTTTATACAAATATATCTAGCTGCTAGGATAATTGTTTTCTTGTTCTGTAAGTTGCATTAGGTTTTCATTCTTAGGTCACTAATAAATACTACTATCACTTAGACTAATCTTCTACATAGATTCCCAAGGGAAAGCCAGTCCTATCATGGACAAGCTTGATGGAGCCAATTACCATCTGTGGAAATTTAAGATGAGAACTGTACTAATGGCTAAGGATTTGTATGACATTGTTACAGCTGCAAAGGCAAGACCAGAAGCCGACAATGTTGAAGGATGGAAAAGCTTTTACAATGATCATCCTCAACATCTCAGACATGCAAATCAGCCATGTGTCTGAAGCTCAGACCTCCAAGGAAGTCTGGGACATCTTGAGCACACTATACGAAGTGCGGGATATAGCTTCCAAGCTACAATTTTTTTTTACTCCCTCAAGATGACAAATGGTGATTCCCTGCAGAATCACATCAACCAGTTCAAGAACCTGCTGAAGCAAATGGCCGTTGTCAAATCTGTCATAGATGATCAAGACGTAGTAATGACATTGCTTTCAAGTTTGCCAAGCTCATATGACAGTTGGGTGATGATCATCATGACACACCCAGAGCTGACTCTTTCAAGAGTCATCACAATGTTGTTGTAGAAAGACACTCGAAGGAATGAACAGAGAGTATCCTCTCTGATCAAGAACCAAACATGGTCCTTAGTTGAAGCTCCTACTGGGCTGCAATCTCATCCATTTCAAATGGGTCTTTAAGTTCAAGTACAATGCCAATGGAGTGATTGATCAAAGGAAGGCAAGACTAGTAGCACGAGGATTTGCTTAGATTCCCAACATTTACTACAATAAGAATTTCAGTCCAGTAGTCAAGCATTCATCGATCCAAGCTCTCCTATCTTACGTTGTAGCAGTCGACCTCAAATTACATCAACTCGATGTATAGATAGCTTATCTGAACGGAGTCATTGAAGAAGACATCTATATGCTCCAACCCGAAGGATACGTTCTCGAAGGTATGAAGCATCATGTCTGTAAACTCTACAAGGAACTTTATGTCTTGAAGCAATCAGCTAGAGTTTGGTTCCAGAGGATCAACACATTCCTCATCCAACACGGTTTTGAACCAAGCACTGCCGATTCAAATGTGTACTTCAAGTCAATGCAACAATCTTTTATAATCATCACCTTGTACGTTGATGATACGTTGCTTTTCAGCAACAACAACAATTTGGTGAAGGATGTTAACAGATGTTGTCTTCTTAATTCGACGTGACTGATATGGGCAAAGCTCACTTCTATCTGGGCATTCAAATCCACAGAGATAGAGCGAGACAACTGATCTTTATTACTCAGCAAAGGTATCTTCACAATATTTTTATCAGATATAATTTGATTAATTATAAATTAGCTTACTCATTGATGGAACCAGGCCTGCGATTGTCGAAGGACCAATGTCCTCAGACCAAGCAGGAAGAGGAGCAAATGAGAGAGTATTCTTATCGATCGATACTTGGTTCTCTCATGTATGCAATGGTCTGTACAAGACCTGCACTTGGATGTCTTCACTTTTGTAGTTAGCTCACTCGGTCAATTCATGGTCAATCCTAGCATTACCCATTGGAAGGCTTTGATAAGAGTCATGAGATACATTAGAACTACAACTGACTAGTGCATCTACTATGGAAAAGTCAATAACGACAATTGGCGGTCCTATTTCTTGGAACAGTCGTCAGCAAACCTCTATTGCTCTTTCATTAACATAAGCAGAGTATATTGCTGCTTCTCAATCTATTAAAGAAGCATTTTGGTTGAGAATGTACTATCAGACATTAGTCTGAATCAACTCACCCTGACAATCATATTTTGTGATAATCAGAGTGCCATTGCCTTATTGGCCAACCCTAGATCTCACTCTAGGAGTAAGCATTGAGATCCGATATCATAAGTCATGGGCAAGATTCTCGATAGAGAGGTAAGCTTAACGTACTGTCGAATGCAGGACATGGTTGCAGATGTGTTTACCAAGGCATTGAGCATTGATGCACACAACAAATTTTGTGCATTGCTTAGTCTAAAGATCAAAGCATTCATGGATCCAGATTAAGGGGGGGTGATTTATTTCCTCTACCCTCCTAAATCCCATGTTAATCTAGTTCCATTCATACTGTTGCATATTCACTTGCATTGTATCCCAGCTCCACTACTGAAGACAAGTAAGTAAAGGTTGGCCAACATATCGGACTTAGACGACATATCGGACTTCGCCAACATAACGTCCTCGGACCACATCGGGAACCCTCATGCTCACTTCTGTACTGCGCAACTGACTTGACAATGACAACAACAATGATCTTCTTCATGACGGCACAACGGATCCACGCCATCTTTTGTACACTCATCCACATAAATGTAAAATATATAACCATTGTAATCTATTCCGAAGTAGATTTAAGAACTAGATCATCTAAGCTGATTATTCATACGCTCAAGTGCACATTGACGCTGAGATGCCAACTTATCAGAGATAGACATTGTAGATGCCTTTGTGCATTGATTCTTTCTTTCAGACGGATTGTTAGTATGAGCTCATAACTTTTCTAGATTGTAGGAAATTACTGTCTGGTTTTGCGTTCAGGTTTTATGTCAGTATTGCATGCTTTCAACTTTATGTCTGACTTTCTGATTGTTTTGTCTGATTGTCTGCTCTTTGCTTCCGCAACCACCATGCAATCTAGCTCTAGTTTCATTCTTGTGTTCGCCAATAGTGCACGCACCGAGGGAGATCCTTCCCCAAACACTAGTTTGTGGACTAGTCACTTTTGCATACATGATCTTGGTGATCAAAAGTGATTTTGTATAGATGATCTATGTGATCATAATAAGGCAAGGAGTTCTCAAGCCTTTTCCAAGAAGAAGAAGTCACATCAAGGAAGAGAAAGCCTAGGATCAAGGATCTTCTTGAAGCATGCAAAAAATCATTGCAAATGATGGTGTAGAGTGCTTCAAGGCACTTGGGAATACATCTACATCAAGGAGCATACAATAGCTTGTACTTGAAGCTATTTTGGTCATTTAACAGTTGTTTTTTTATTGTTCTTGCTTGCTAATCTACATTGTGTCAATACTAGATTTCAATATTGATGGAGATGAAGGTAGCAATACATCCAATCTCTCTTGTGGATTGATTAGATCCAAGTAAGGTCCAAAAATTTCAGCTCTTCACAGATCATGATCGGAACAAGCTCGACGAAGGTTTATATGATGCCAGACTCTAGTTTGTAGCAAGCTTGTTAGATGATGATGAGTGGGTTTTGTGTGTGGTTTGCTTCAATAAACCACTAACTTTATGCATTTAGTTCATTGAGCTAGCTTGAAAATTCAAAGGCAAATGATTATGAGGAGTACCGAACTTTATGGTGTGTCATTGGATGGATTACATGTACACACTTATTATATTCAGATACTTTGTTGTGCTTGGTTGGAAGTGTTTGGTAAATAACCAAAGGATTTAGGAAGTATGCTCATTGACTTTACCAAGTATTTAGTATGTGCGTGTATGTGCACTATGTCGCATGGGATGTTCTCCTTCTATAGATGAAACGATGGCAACACTATCGATTCTACATTGTATGATTACCAAAGCGACATGTGGATCCACTATTTTCCTTCGTTAGAAAGGCTAGTAGCGAAAGAGCCCTTTTGTGAAGGGTTGGAAAGACCCCCCCCCTTTTCTTCTTGGGTTGCAGGGCGATGCTATTTGCTTGTAAGGCAACAAGCTGACATGTGATTGGAATGGATTGAGACAAGAATGTGTTGGAGCAAGCAGTGCGATGTTATGGTAAGTCAAACCATTGGATTTATTATGAGTATGGGTGTGTTAGATTAATATTGTTTCGGCAAGATGTTGTAGTTTGTTCCGACAATTGTGTGGGTACTCAATCCAGGAAGGCCAAAACCAACTACTCCAATGTACATTGATTTAGATGAGGATGATACTCAAGAATAGGACTTGGATGACTTTCATATGTGGTAATCTCGTGTTAATTTTTTTTAATGATGTGCAAATATATTTGTAATTTAAAGTCATTGGGAAGCACAAACTAATTTTAATGTCATTGTGTTGGTTTGCCTTGTTCTGCAGAGGTAGTAGCACGTGCACAAACAAACATGTCGAATGATGTTGTCTCTATATTTGCACCATGTAATGATGTGTCATTGCTTATTTGTGGATGATGAGTGTGATGAAAGTGTGTAGAGACTATAGGGCACTACATGTTCTCAAAGATATCTATTGCATTTACTAGGCACTTGTCTTTTTTTGGCTATGCAATTTATTTTGTTTCATGTAATAACCATTAACCTTCATTCTCACAAAACTCGCATAATGTTTACTAGCAAGATAGTGGCACTCTAATTTAAGGCTTGGTAATTTAGAGATATCCCCTTCATTGTCTCTTCACTTCGCCACCCCTACTTGTCACGAAGCGGTGGATAAACTCATTATATCAAATTTTAGAATTCTTTTGTAGATAGTTGTTTTTTTTTTTTTGCTTTCTATCGCTTGGTAATTTAGAGATTATCTCCTTCATTTCCAAGTCCATAGTTTTGTCTCTTCAATTCGTCGGGGCCCACTTCTCACGAAGCAGTTGATAAACTCCGAATTTTAGATCTCCTTTATAATTTTTTTTTATTTTTCACTATCGTAGTATCTTATACATGTACCATGCCCATATTGCAAAGACTTCTTGTGTTACCCACTTGCATTTTTGTTTGTGAGTAGACTATTGTGTGCTGAGGAGCAATTTGGCCTTTTTCTAAGGACTTTTCTCAATCATCACAAGTCTCAAGTAGTAGAAGCCTTCACTTCAATATTCCATGTAACCGCCTCTTGATTTTTTCTTTCTTGCTCATATCCATCTAAACAAACTTCAACTGAATAACTTTAATACAAGGACAACTTTCATCAAACACACAGTGAGCCAAACTCGAGCACAATACACCAACTCACAACTCACCATGTGTGGGAACATAATAATGTCCATGATGAACATATCTAGATATAGATAGAATAATAATTGGCAATTATTGATATTTATTGGGACCTTGCTAATTATAATCTGACCCTTGATGTCTCACTTATTGTATTTGGGCAATTCCAAGCTTTTATTTAAAGGAGCCTATTGGTGGGTCTCAACCTTAACTTAAAGCCTTTGTAATTCCTTAGCGATTTTGATGATAGATATTGCGAACTTGCTATAATGAGAATTCAAAGGCACTAGTCCTTTGTAGAAGGGCTTGCAAATGAATGTTTGTTGATTATCTTAGTTGAAAAGTCATAATTTACTGATAGTTTATTGCTCTATTGTTTTATTAATGCATGATTTTGTTTGAATATGCTTGTAGCTTGGTATTTGAGCCTTTTCCGCACAATTTTTTTTTCCTTTTTTCTGAAGCCAAGTATAATTTACTAATAGTTTACACTTTACTATGTTATTATTGCATGATTTGTGTGAATATGTTTGGTATCTAAGTCTTTTCCATGCAACGACACTTTTCTCCAAGCCCAAAACAAAGAGGAGAAAAAGAGAGCTATCGAGTCTACGCCCATTTCACAAATAAAAAAGAGCACTAATTTTGGTTAGGCTTGGATCAAAATGGAATGGAAAAAACTACTAAAATGCGCAAGTCACAATTAAAATTGCATCCTAGTCGCATAAGTAATCCTATGAAAGTAGTTCATAGATGAAGTTAGGGGTTTTGTTTTGAGATTCTTGAACCCAAAAGCTAAGGGACTAGAAAGTTGACTCCCAAATCTTCATCTTCATTAATCATCAAATCATAGTTGCATTGCGTATTTGAAAATGCGTTTTGAAACGTGTTTATGATTTTTTTTTTTTGTGCACAATATGGGTATCAAATTAAAGCATTTATTAAGGGCCATTCATTTATGTAGGTTGCCGAATGTTTCAAGTACAATGTGGTCCAGTTTGGGGGGCAACTGCCTATTGGATTCTATCAAGGTTAAAAGTTTTCTATGGAAATGTGTTTCATTTCTTGTCAAATCATTGCATCTATAATGAGCAATTACTATGCCAAGACCACCCTCCCCCCATCTATCCTCCTGTGTTTCTGAAAAAAAAAAATTCTTGCATTTTCGTCCCACAAAACGCATTTCTATGCAACTATGCATCAAATGTTGTGAGCAAGAATTCCTAGGGATTCAAGTTTGAATTGCAATTGTACTTTGTCTTTGACATCTCTTTTTGCCCTATTTTTGAATTAAATTGGTGGGATAGTTACTTTGATCTTTGACGACACTCCAAATTAATGAAAAAAATTCAACATATATTCGTTTTCTTCTGTTACTTTGTACACTTGCATTTTGTTGGGACATTCTAATAGAGAGCTGGTGTGTCTCTTTTGAATGCTTCATACTATCTATAATGGGGTCAAAGTCATTGCTAAATATGTTGTAGGGATCAGGAGAATCTTTTCCTAGGTTAGTTACAAACACATTCAGCGAATCACATAATAATAGCAGGACAAAATAATTTAATTTCAGCTACTTTTGAATCTCCAAATAAGATATTAAGGGTCAATCAGTGACAAATTGTCTTGCAAGCATTCCTACAAAGGAACATTGCCTCTGAGTTATCTCTTGAAGAAGCTTACACTCTCTTATTATCTATGCTACCAAAAAGTTTGCCCTTAGGGTTATTTATCATCTCATCAAGGGTTTTTGCAATGAGGATTGATGCCTGCCAGTTAGCTCATTCTAGTGAGCTCTATAGAGTCCTGAAACCATAATCCATGAGACTTTGTGTTCGACTGTGATAAGGCCCTAAGAGCTTAGTAAACCTAATCAAATGTTCATAGTATTCCATTACAAACAAAACCATTGTCCTAAATGTTTGTTGAACAACCAAAATTGATAGAAAATAATGTAGGGGACGATGGCACAAAGAATATGTTGAAGATTTGGCAAAAATTGAATTTGTTAAGGACACTGAACAAATGAACACTGAGAAGGTTTTGCAAAATGTGTATGTCAAAGAAGGTAAGCATGAAAGGAAGATGATGATGCAAAATGTCATAAACTTAAAAGGACACGCGGCTTAATTACGTGCAATATTGCAAAAATTATCTCACTTGTGGCACTAACAAAATGTATATAAAGGTGTCATCAATAATATACACAAAAAATACAGCATAATGTATGTGTAGGATATCAATGGTGCTAGGAGGTCTGCCCCACTGCATTCCCCTGCAACCGCAACAGACCGCATTCAAAAATTTGAAGGTCAAAGATAATTGGCAAGAGAGTGCATAAGCATAAGAATATATGGTGGAAGACTATCGTTGCTCAAGTCTTTGATGCACAAAGAGCTTTCTCCAATGTGGCTGACTGGCGTTGCGCAAACAGCCAATCTCAGTGGCTTCTTGCAATCAATGAAA
>MU834906.1:0-43308 GCA_029204225.1 Diphasiastrum complanatum
ATGAGCAAAGTTGGCTGTTGGAAGGCGGTACTGTACCTATAAGACAGAGAAACAACGTCAGTACATACTCGGCACGTGCTATCAAGGATCCTCGGTAAGTTTTGACAATGAAATTTGACTTTTTTTTCATTATGGAACCGGAAAGACCGGAAGAAATTCCGGAGATTCCAGTGTCGATATCCCCTCTATCAAACGAGGCGATTTTCGACCAGTTTATGGTTCGTTCTAAGTTTCAAAGTTTTGTCTCCGAAACCCAGAAAAGATTCCAGTCGATTACTGATCGGTTCTCGGGTTTGGAACAAACCCTCCAGCAACTCCGAGAGTTGCTGGCTGGTAAATTGACTTCCACCTCGATGAAAACTTATCGGGAATTGCCGGATGTAGGACCTAAGGTTCCGACACCGTCCGAAACAATGGAAGATGTTCCCTCGACTTCGGAACGAGTGAGACTCTCTGCTAAGGATGTGCAAAATTGGACTTAAAGCGGCGAGGAGAAAGAAAGGACAGTGGACAATGTCACTGCCTTTTTATTTCACTGGACAGATTACCATAATCTCACAGGCACCCCTGATCACTTGAGACCTACAGAAACAGGGCTGTTTATGAGAGGTAAGTCTTCCAAGTGGTGGATGTCGTTAGCCAAATACGGCAACCAGCCCAAGACTTGGGAATAATTTAAGACTCTCTTTCAAAAGGAACATCTTCCCGAGAATGAGGAAGATTGTAATTGGCGGCTTTGGGAAGAGTTCCGGATGGAAAACCGCACCCTTACCCAATATCTGTCCAATTATAGAGAGGCCATGCTCAGACTCTCCATAAATGATTATCAAAAGAGGAGAGGATTTTTTAAGGGCTTGATCATAGAGTTCACGAAAGAGGTCATACCTTGGCAGCCTCAAACTTTTGAGGAGGCAGTTAAGTATGCCCAGATGTATGACAATCTCCTCGAAAGAGACCATAAGGGTAAGTCCGCACAGCAGTAGAACCCTCAGAGGCTACCACCTCTAAGGGTAAGAGAAAGCTCAGTAAGAATACATTTATGAAAGCAAAAAGATTTAAACTATCACCTGCTGAGCTTGAAAAAGCTATAAAAGAAAAGTTGTGCTTTAATTGTCTTGGAAGCGACCACTCTCGATTCCACTGTCCACTTCTTGCTAGAAGGCAAGAAGGAGATAAGAAGGGTGGCTCTCAAGGACCTAGTGGTCAAAAGGGAGGACAGGAGAAGAAATTACGCACCATTGAGGTCAATTTTGACCAAAAGACAAGTCTTGTGTCTCCACTGTCCTTCGTGACCCTAGTGTCGAGAGGCATAACCCTGTTCTGACTACATGAGATGCTTGGTGGTCGTAGAGTTTGTGTTCTCGTCGATGACGGAGCAAGCCATAACTTTATCAACTATTTGTTGGTAAGAAGTCAGGGCTCACGGTCACTATTGGTGACCGGAGATACGTTGTTTCCATGGCTGATGGCCAACGGAAAAACATTTGGGACTCCGCCGTCCGAGTCCGGGCCGGACCCGGGCATTCTGCGTCCGCGTCCGACGTCCGGACCCAGACGCGTCCGACCCCCGGACGCGGGGTCGGACGCATCCATATTTTTTTCTATTCATTTTTTTGCTAAATAACACTAAAATTTTTTTTAAAAAAAAAAGCAGACGCGTCCGGACCCCCAGACGCACCCCTGGCGCGTCTGGGTCCGGATGCGGACGCGCATTCGGACGCACCATCCGCTTCCTCAGCTTGCTTCTACTTTAGATTCTAGTATTAATGCTTTAGCATTTAAAGAAAGCCTAGACAGGCTAGAGACTAGAAAGAGTAAAGTAGAGCATAACAGAGAAAGCTTTGTTAAGAAGCTGCTTAGCGAATTTCAGGATGTATTTCCTAAAGATTTGCCTGACGGGCTTCCACCCGCCAGGGAGGTGGACCATCCTATAAAGTTAATTCCAGGAACTCTACCTATCAGTAAACCACCATATAGGATGAGTCACAAAGAGCTTCAGGAAGTTGAGCGGCAGCTCGAAGACTACCTGAAGAAGGGCTTTATTAAGCCGAGTAAGTCACAATGGGCTGCACCGATCCTTTTAGTTAAGAAAAAGGATGGATCAATGCACATGTCTGTTGATTATCGTGCCCTGAATAAGGTTACGGTAAAGGATAGATATTCTCTTCCTAGGATAGATGAGTTGTTTGATCACTTATTAAAAGCGAAAATTTTCACTAAAATTGATTTAAGATCGGCATATCATCAGGGTCGGATCCATGCAGGTGATGCCCTCAAGACGACTTTCCGAACTTGGTCAGGATACTTTGAGTTCTGATTCTTCCCTTTGGGTTAACCAATGCTCCAGCCACGTTCATGACGCTTATGAACAGTGTGCTGAGGCCCTATTTGGGTAATTTTGTGTTAGTTTTCTTGGATGATATTCTTGTCTTTAGCGAAACCGAGGAATTGCAGCCATTCGTGGTTGAGACAGATGCCAATGAAGAGGCTGTTGGTGCGGTTCTATTGCATAACGGGCACCCAATGGCATTTGAGAGTAAGAAATTGAAATTATTCCACCTATGAGGAGGAGCTGTATGCTATAGTTTATGCCCTCAAGAAGTGGCGACACTACTTGTAAGGGGCAAGTTTTGAGATAGTCTTTGATCATGAGAGTATCAAATGGTTGTCTTCACAAGGCGAGTTGAAGGGTCGCAAAGCTCATTGGGCCGAGTTGCTCCAGGAGTTTGACTATCAGCTTCGCTATAGGAAGCGACGCTACAATGTTGGCAGATGCCCTTAGTAGAAGAC
Source organism: Diphasiastrum complanatum (assembly GCA_029204225.1). Lineage (NCBI taxonomy): Eukaryota > Viridiplantae > Streptophyta > Lycopodiopsida > Lycopodiales > Lycopodiaceae > Diphasiastrum > Diphasiastrum complanatum. Next base: position 2,791 of record MU834906.1, read on the forward strand.
CAGAGTTGCATGCACTTAGTTTAACGGTCTTCCACAATGACTTTTTAGAGTCATTGAGAAATACGTGCGTGAAAGATTCTCACTATGCACGTGTGTGGCAGGAAGTACTTCAAAGAAATGCAGTTGTCGATGTCGCATAGGAATCGCCAGGTGGTCAGCAAGGACCAATCGTAAGAAGAAATAGCGAACAAGAGTCACTGGGTGGCTCAGCCGGGCCAACCGAGGAAAGAAATAGTTACCAACGATGGAAGAACTTTTCCATTGAGGATGGGTACCTTCTTTGCACCTAGGGACGGTGATTTTTCGCGCCAAATATTAGAAGAAAGTCACAACAGTCCTAATGTGGGGCATCCGGGTATTAGAAAGACGTATGCCTTAGCAAGGAAGGAATTTTACTGTCCTAGCATGAGTAAAGACGTCCAAGTGTATGTACTGAAATGCCATAAGTATCAGGCCAATAAGGCGGAATGCCTTATGATAGGTGGCCTCCTATAGCCATTAGAGATACCTGATGGCAAGTGGGAAAGTATCAGTATGGATTTTATTGTAAGTTTACCTAAGACGAATCGAGGCCACGATTCAATTTGGGTAATAGTAAACAGGTTGACTAAAATGGTCAGGTTTATCCTGACTAAGACTACAGTGAGGGCGCCTGAGTTAGTCAAGCTCTTCATAGAAAATATTTATAGGCTCTATGGACTTCCATCAAGTATTGTTAGTGATAGAGATCCTAAGTTTACCAGCAATTTTTGGCGAGAGGTGTTTCTTAAGTTAGAAACTAAGCTAAAAATGGGTACTTCTGACCAGCCATAGACGGATGGTCAAACCGAAAGAGTCAACCAAGTCCTAGAAGATATCTTGAGAGCTTATGTGAGTAAGAAACAATCTAACAGGGAAGAATATCTTCCATTGTTGGAGTTTGCCTATAATAGCTCGAAGCATGATACCACTGGGTATAGTCCATTCCTGCTGATGTATGGGTATCAACCTCAAGCCCCAGTGGCAGTGGGACTCGAGAAAGAGCAGATACAAACTGTCAAGGATTTTCTCCAAGACATGTTTGAGATGTTAAAGGTTGCTAAAGAGAATGTCCGACAAGTGCAAGTGCGATCTCGACATTATGGGATAGAACTCGTAGAGTAGTAGCCTTTAAGGAAGGAGATAGAGGTTTATTTGCGAGTTCCAGAGAAATCTGAAACTCTGCGAACATGTAAATGTCCAAAGTTATCTCCTAGATATTGTGGACCATTTGCGGTACTAAAGAGAGTTGGAGACCCGACTTATAAACTGGCTTTGCCAGAAGGCTCCAAGGTGCACCCAGTCTTCCATGTCAGCAGACTAAAGAGAGTGCTCAGGGACGAAGATCAAGTGATTTCCCACTAGGTAACCTTTGAGGAATTGAGGTCTTTGCCACATGAGCCAGAAGAGATTCTGGATACATGGGAACGTAGGTCGAGGCATACGATCTACAGGGAGTATCTCGTGAAGTGGAAGGATTAGACAGCCGAAGAGGCTACCTGGGAGAGAGCCGATGTTCTTCGTAAGAGATATCCTACCTTCCTTACCGAAGAAGTAACTTTTGAGGCCGAACGCTTTTAAGGGGGGAAGTGTGTTAGGGCATCAGTCGACGTGGCTCATGGATCCACAGTGCTACCAGTTATACTAGTAGCCGAGGGGCTAGGGAGAAGGCTATTGGCCTTACAAGGACAATCCCTGCATAGGGTTCACAAACATTCAAAGGCTCACAGTCCACCACAAAGATAAGAGCATTCCTCATGGTGTTCAAATTTGCACCCGCATCCTTCACATATCCAATTATTCCTGTTCCAAGACTATACCGAGACAAAAGTTCATTCAATCGTAGTGCCATGGCTGTGCCACTTATATCAGGTGTCTTGGACAACCCCACGGTCACATGGCAAGAAAACCCAAGAATTTCAAATTGCCAATTCTAATCAGCCCATAAACATTGCATGGATCTACATCCCTTGCGTACACATGCAAGACCCTCGACCTAGGAAAGGATGGGAATCCTCAATGCCAAGATCCTACAAAACTGCAACATACAAGAGATTACTAGATAAATAATAGATTAAAAAAGAAACACACGAGAGGAGAACCAAAGTCTCAAACCGGCTACCACTTACAACCTTCCTCTCCAACTGTATGCCAAAGCTCCAAGTGAGTGGAGACAGGACTTTCTCCTTCTCCTTCCAATGCCCAATTCTCTTTCTTGCACTTCTTGCTCCTCTTTTCAATGAGAAATGGCTCACTCTGATCCAATAAAATTTGATGCCTATAGTTTGCCAGAATGGCATTTCTGTTCTTGCTTTGTGGCACAAACCTTAACTACAAAAGTGCACTACGGTCCCTGGGTGTCCTAAACCCTAACTACCTTGAATCATTAGTGCATTCGATGTTATACTTTCCCAAAAGTAGAATAGCATACTTGTCTAACCGAACTATCAATCCCTTCTATAGATCGATTATCTTGCTAGGTAGACAACACATTCATCTACCCAACATGGTCGACCATCTACAAGTTGTCAGTGAGTGAACAAACACACTCGTCCATTTGTGTAATCAGTACTTCAACTACACTAAGTAATCCAATACATTGGCCAAACCCCCAATAGATGAGCTGGCTAGCTGCATGCATGTACAAAATTGTACATGAAACATCATTCATAGTTAATGCCTACATCTCATAACAAAGAGTAAATTCTAAGCGGTGGTTCGATGCTACCCAATAAATAGAAACCTTACTAATTGTCAATATTTGTGTATGGACAAATGGCAATGCAAAAATGACCCTGGGGGTTACAAAAATTAATCAGGGTTTTTATTCATGAAGACCATACTTGTGCCATAGATACTGATTGCAAAAGGAAGTCCAAGCCCAATGCACCAAAGAATGCCCCAAGTTACGAGTCATCAATTTGTCATTCAAATATTCAAGTTTTAATAGTGTATTCCTAAATGCTAGTGCTTGGCAGATCCATGTGTCATTGAATTGATATGGTATGAAAGTGATCTCATTCTCCACTCCTTAAGAAAAAATAGAGAATATCATATTCCAAATAATAAAGGGGACTTTTGAAAAGAGTCAAGTTTCTTTGAAGTTTGAAATAGTCCGAAACTTTTCAAACACAAAGTGATTCAGTGATTCAGTCCACAATAGTGTAAGGCCCTATATAGCTTATGAACAAAGAATCAAGATAATATTCAATTAGTTGGGTCTTGGTCTTGTAATGTCAAAAAAGCCCTAAATGTACTATGAGTCCATAACGCTCAACTATAACAAATGACCCACACCTAACTCGTGCTCGTGCTAGACTATTGAAGCCACTTCAAGTTATACAATAATTAATTTGATATAGATTCCCTATGTAGCAACACAACTACCTCATACTTCTCCAATATGCCTATGTCCATTCATGCCTTGCTAGCCTCTTGAAATCAATTCATGATTGACAATCCGTCTCACATAGATTCTTTCTCTCGCATGTGCGTGTATTGAAAATATGTAAACACTATTTCAAACAGCTGGTAGGTGACAAATTGATATGTGCAGCTTACTATGAGGGTTCTGATGAGTGTTCAGCTTCAATATGCATAACTGTCTAGGGACTATTTCCAACAAAAACTTGTTCCTAGACATCGAACATGATCTCTTAGGGTCCACCCACACTCACAACTTCATCATGTTGCAAGAGAAGATATTTCACTTGGCCTCAAACCCACAAACAACAACAACAAAAAATCCAAACACTTATAAAATACTCAATTACAAACAAGCATGAACCAAAACACCTTAAAGCTTCTACTAAAGCAAGAAAAAAGTAGACTGGTCCGAAAAAGAAAACAGATAAGCTTGACTTATATAGCATACACAGTTTCTCGACATCTGAACTATTAGGGTTAGGGCTACTTAAATTCGGCATCTACAAAAGACAACCTTTGAAAAACTCCTAATGCCAACATAGAGGTGACAGCATGTGGACAAAATTCTACATCACAGAAAAAGAAAACCTTACTTACTTGGCCATAACAGACACGGCACTTGGTGTTGCGAGATGGCACTTCACAAAGCATGCTATCCCCCAAGATAAAAAAACCTGTTCCTTTGCACCAACGGCACTCTAAGCGTCCACTGGCCTCACACGACGCACATGATACTGGACGCGGTTGCTGCACAAACAAAGAAACACATCACAATACAATTAGGAAAGCAACAAACAGCAACACACACAGAGAGTTACCATCCAAAGAAACTATTAGCAGCTCAATAACAACCGCATGGCAGCTCCTAAGCAACAAACAGCACCACACACACATACAGTAGGAGCTATTAGAAGCAACTGCATAGCAGCTCGATGCACAAATATACTACTTTTAACAACAAAAAAGGATTCTCAAAGGCTACAGGCAATCGGAAGTTTGTGTGTGTGTGTGTGTGTGTGTGAGCGCGCTATGCTATGGAAAGACCTACGTACCTTGGAGATCATCCAAGACCGTTCCATGCGCTTCACAAAATCGGAAACATCATTTTCCCTGGCGCTGGCGCTGCTGTCTGAAGGCTCTACTACCAACGCAAACGCTACCTGATGCTGCTGCTGCTGCTGCATCCCTCTCCAAGATCTCTTCCATCTCCAACAAACACTTTCCATTTCCCCTCTTCTTCCTCTTCTTGCCATTACCCTGGATACTGACACAGACATAGACAAACTAGGTCTAGGAAGAGGCATCGTATTATTACTACACACAGATCCAACACCAGCGGCCATCGCCAGAGCCATCCTCCTCCTTCATTTACTAATACACAGACAGACAAACATATCAGAATTTACGTTCACGGTTTTGTTCTTGCGTTGCGTGCACGACACATTATACGCCCGGTCAGTTGGATTTTTGCCACGTGGCAAATTTTTAGATTTAACTCTTTTAGTGGATAATCATGGAAACGTGGCAACATCTGAATCATGATGACAACATCCATCCAACAGTGTGAACTTTACATGTCTTGCCTTTTAAATCACTTTTCACATGGTGAGCTTTACATGTAGGGTAGATTCACATGTGACCCGACCCGACCCGAGGATTCACATGTGACCCGACGCGACGCGAGGATGCAAGTTGTGGTTGGTTTGTTTTCTACGATCCACGAGTACTAGCCTTTAGGTTGTATAGATTTGGGAATGAGAATTTTTGCTAGTTTTCCTTTCTGCGATCCATGGGTGTAAGAAAACCGAGCTCTCCCTCTGGACTCTGCACGTAGTTGAAAAATTTCATTTTAGTGTGAATTTGAAGTGTCATGTCATGATAATATCACAGATGTCATCGTTGATCTTCATCTCAATGATGACAAAACAATCCCACACCCTTACCTCAGGAGAAAAAACAAAAAAATTAAAACCCTATGGGATACTGCTTTCAAGATCATCATGAGATTATCCCAAGTTGGGTACGTAGGTGTGAGGCATCTTTGACATTAAGTATTTGTTAATACACGTTCTTTTTTTTCTTAATTTCTCTGGTTTTTCTATAGAGCGCCATGATCGTCTCTAAAGGTATAAGTAGCTGTATGAAAAGAAAGAGGGCTCCAAAAGAAGTTAAACAAGTACGATGTGGTGTTGTACCACAAAAACCTTGCCATGTCATAATATGAGAATAATAATTTGAAAATAAATTATAATAATGTGTGAAACATTATTTTGTGCAATGGATTTATATTTAGATTTTGAAATATGTTCATGATCTTCATAAGTTTGAATTGTATAATTAAAAATCGATATTAGTTTGTTGATAGTTTTGAATAGACATTTGATAATTACAACAGATTGATAGATTTGTTGATAGTTATAAGTTTGTTGTATTATACAACATAATTCATGATTGATTATAGATGTGATTGTATATTTTTTGTTCAACATGTTGATTTTGTTTGAGAGGATGTAAAAAATTGAAAAATTACATCATGATATCATCGATTAGTAATGTTTAATATCGTACACATAACATGAGAAAGGAATTAGTCTATGTTGGGTTGATTATTACTTTACAGGTGATTGTCAAAATGTGATTTAATTGAGCAGTGAACAACTTTGTAACATGAGAAGTTTAATATGATGTCGATTTGTGAGAAATAGAAGTTATTACATGATGTACTGAAACACAAAAACTTGGTTGCTCAAAGCAACAAGTCGCCTACAAAGATGCAAGGATGCAATGTAAAGAAAGAAATTGGAGAGGGATATTAGCAAATGTCAAAGACTGTTGGAGTTTCAAAGTATAGTTCAAATATAAATGCATGTGGGGAAATCAATGTTAAGGAAATTTTATTTATTAATTTATGAGCAATAAATGTTGTTTGGTGGCTTTTCATTTTATCTTAACAAATTTCAAATATTTTTCATACGTAGTTATATTGTTTCAATTCCCATACTTTGCCCAAATTTGACCCACAAATAAACCACCTCTAGTATTGGGATGCACGTCATATACTTGACTTGCTTGATCTTGAAATGAATGCGTTGGACTAGTTGCTTTTCTTATTTTTTTGACTATTGTCAATCGCTTGGAAGGAGGCTTCAGATTGTACCAAACTCAATTTGTTACTTTCATCACAGCTTTTGGAGACTTATTCTTTGTCTTTGAACTTGTTGAGGAAGAAGACTTTCTAAAAATCAACAATTGCAATCTATATTTCTGAATAATCACATTTTAGCATTCATAATTTGTATTCAGATTTGTCCAAAATAATCATGATTTCTTTCTAAAGTATTTCAGTATTCAAGAGTATTCATAATCAATATTCACGATTCGTATTCACAATATTCACGATCAGTATCTTATAATATTCATTTCAGTATTTGCAATTTCAAATTAGTATTCACAATGTTCACGATCAATATTCACAATATTCGCGATCACTATTCACAATCAATATTCATAATATTCACGATCAATATCTTAGAATATTTATTTTTTAGTATTCGCAATTTTAGATCAATATTCACAATGTTCACGACCAGTATTCACAATATTCATGATCGCTATTCACAAATTTAGATCTCACAAACTATCAATTTAGTAGTCTTCAGGATGCATATATGAAAACTCGATCATTTCTTAATCCAATATGGAAGACTGCAGAAGGAAACACAATATTAAGATCAACTATCATTACTAAAAAAATGAATAAAATGGAAGCTAACTTGGACTTCTTAAGTAGAAGAACAATAGAAAAGTGCTACATGAGCTCTTTTGGGCCCAACTATAAAAAGCATATCTCCCTCATATTTTGTGTAGTCATAACTCATTTGAAAAATATAGAGCTTGAATTTTCTCCGAGAGCGAGAGTGAAAGAGAGGTGTGGGGATGAATGCTTATGTGGATACTTCATGCTTGTGTGTTGTGCTTGTCACTTTAGTTTTATACTTTCCATCATGCTATGAGATATGCTTTGCTAACCATAGCATGATGTCTTTCTTTTACTTCTTAAATTAACTTTTTTAATGTTTTGAGGTTGTAGCTTTGTTTTCTTTGATTGTGGAGAAAACATATTGAAAGCAGGATACTACTTTTTCATACCAATCAAGGATGAGGTTCTTGAGTTATACAAGTAGCATATGCTTTTAGGATGGCCTACATATCTTTTCACAAAAAATGTAATAAGTACAATTGTTTACCTCAAGAAAACCAAAACAAAACAAAACTCAATACATGTGCTTCGAACATGTTTGATATTATCTACTAATGACACAGTCAAGTTGATGAGAGATGGATTAAAGAAAAAGTTAACGTACTAAAACTTTTTGAATGTAAACATTGGATGGCAGAGTAGGCCTTTGTCATATTCAATCATTTTTCCAATCTGCAATGTGAAACAAAATTTTCAAAATCAAAAGTCATGATGTAATATGATGCCCCTATGATCATGCCCTTCCATTCATATTGTGTGTGGTTGTGGATCTAGAGTTGATTAGTTTTCATTTCTTGTTGTGAATTAATGTAGGAATCAACATTCAAGTAAACTAAATAGGCTAGAAATGTGGCATAAATCTTGCATATCCTCTAACATTCTAGTTCTTGATGTTCTTGGGATATCCAAGAATCAAAAGACTGGTTGGTTTCTTGATTCTTGGACTTCTAAAATGCTATTTAGTTTGGTTTCTTGTTTCTTGTCTATGCTTTTCAATCATATTTAGAGTAGTTCTGGTTTTGCAAGTAGATTAGCTTCCTTAAATTCGGTTACAACCTTAGGATCTTGAAAATTGAGCAACTGTGCTGCATTGCAAATATGACTTTGTTCACCATGGCTTGCTTCGTAATGGAGTTAATTGTTCCATTGGCAAGTGCTTAATCATAAACAACAAAGTGTCGAGACCCTGCAGTCATCCTATGATAGGCTGGATGATTATACTACAACGTTTGTGCCCGTAGATATGCAAATTTGAATTTGTGTGCAGGTTCAGACCCGTCAGATCTGTGTATGTCTGAAAAGGAAAATGAAGTTAGCATTTATATTTTTCTTAGACATAGAAGCTAGGCTGCATAGTAGAGCATCTGAGACTGAGGAGAATCCGTAAACATTTGGCATCCATTGCCATTGTTGTTTTTTCAATAGGCACTATCTTTGCGTTTTTCTGTTTGCTTGTCTTTCTTGCAAAACCTTTTCAAACCAGTGTCCTATCTGACCTGAGCATTCTTTGGATACTCCTCTGCTCTGATCTGAAACATTTTTTTTAACAAAACTCATCCACGACTGAATATAATTTTCAGTATCTTTGTGAAGTGTAGGCCACCAACATCCTGATTGTAAAAGTTTGCGAACAGTGATACCTATTGAAAAATGTCCTCTGCCCATGCCATCATGAGAAAACATGATAAGTTCAGGTACTTCATGCGGCAAAACACATCTTTGTAAAATATCATCCATTCCTCGGCGATATAATTGTCCAACAGTCAATTGATAAGGTTGTGCCTTATGAATTAATTGTCTTTTCTGTACTTTTGTCAAGGAGTCATTGGGTTGGCCAAGCATAAGATATTCAACAATATATGATGCCCACTCATGTACTGCTTCTACATAAAAGAATACCATATTTGGTAGTTCATCATCCACTTCAGTATTAATAGATGCTGATTCAATCCTCATGGTTAGCTAGATAATTTTGTTTACCCTTTTGAACCACAATGCGAAAATCAAATTCAATCAATAGTAGTAACCATCTCGCTTGGATCTGCCCTCCAAGTGAAACCTTTGAGAGTTTCTAGTGCAAATATAGCATCTATGCAAATCTTTTGTAGAATTTGACATAGATTGGCTTCAATTCAGAGTTCTAGAAAAGAGATTGAGATCCAAGTCACATTGTTCAACCCTACTCAATATGTTTGAGTGTTTTTGAGTCTTGAAAAGAGTCATTGGGGTGTGTATCGCAAATATTTAGAGACAAATCCAATTTTCTAAGAGTTCCTTCCTTTGTAGAGGGCAAGATCTAGAAGCTCATTTTGTGTTGGTATTGGTGGAGAGTTTGTCTTCTCCTAGGTGATCAAATATTTTTGAGTGGCATTAAGCACAATATCTTAGTGAGAAGAATCACAACTTTTGATTTTGAATTTCATTCCAACTCTTAAGAGGTAGAGTCATTGGTGGAATCCAATAGGGGTGAATGAATTCAATATATTGAGCAAAACTTGATATATTATGTATGAAACTCAAATTAGATCTATTCAACTTCCTTTGTGAGAGTGTGAGGGTCAATTTGTGATCCCATTGGATGTCTAAAATGAGGAGGAGTCCATATTTGAGTATTCATGCATGGTTGGGATCTTTGTGAATCTCTAGATGTCTAATTTTTAAGCTTGGTGAAAGAATTCTTGACATAGGTTGTTATCAAACTATTACAAATCAATTCCAAATCTCAAGAGTGAGATTCTTTGGGGATTCCAAAAGGGGTTATTGGATCTTAATTTTATGTGTTTGAATCAAATGTACATGTCAAGTTTGAGTGATCTATTGTAGATCCTATGTTTTGTGAAAATAAGTGGTATAGTTTGTTGTCAAATCAGATCAAATTCATTCTAAATCTCAAGAGTGAGATTATTTGGGTCAAGAGTGAGTCTAAAAGAAGTGATTAAGTTTGATTTTCATGTGTTTGAAACAAAACCCATCTTTTGTTCAAGAATTTCAAGTGTTGAGAGAACTAGTCAAGTGAAAAGGAAAATCTAGGTGCAAATATTTTCATATCCATTTCAACTCTCAAAAGAGGGTCGTTGGTATTTGTTGAGTCCAATAGGAGTGTTTGGATCTGATTTTTTTTTTATTTGATTCAAATATTGTGTGCTTTTGTCTTAGTGATCAAACCAAAGTTTCCAAGTGACTAGTCATTAGTGTGAAGATTGATTCTTAGGTTTGTCAGCTAGATATTTTGTAGATCCTTCTAGATTATTGAATATGTTCAAATCTAGTCTCTTGAGAGTCACAAATTATATTTGTAGAATCATATCACAAGGTTTATTTCTTATCATGGCATCAATAGGTGGCATCCTATTGGAGGCAAGTAAGGATCCTAAATGCAACCTTTGTGGCAAGGGAGGATATTTTTCCTCAAGATGCTACAAAAAGAAGACCAATCCATCCAAGGAGAACCAAATCAAGGGGGCTAAGGTGAAGGATGGAGCTTCAAGTTTGAAATGCAAATACAAGAAGAAAAAGTCCAAAGAAAGGTGTTTCCTTTGTGGAAAGGTGAATGAGGCTTGGAGTCTCACAAGGACTTGCAAGATTTGTCTTCAAGAGTCCATCACAACACAAGTCAAACCTTTTGAAATTTTGCATTTGGAAATGCATTGTTTGGTTCAAGATGCAAAGATAGATGAATAAGTTATGATCCAAGAGGAATCAATCAAGAATAAGGAGCAATCACAAAATGAAAATAGTTTCATTTATGTTCTCATGTCGTGGTAACATGATGTTGGATCTTCTTGATCCTAATAAGATAAGAAGAAATCTTTATTTCCTCATGGAGGAGCATGCACATGAAGAAGGAGCAGGCCTCAAGGTCAAGAATTTACATGAAATTTGGAAGGAATCAATTTTGGAGGTGCTAGGATGGTGCAAAGCTCTCAAGTTCATCAAAGATATCAACATCAAAGAAGCACTATCATGGATATGGTGATTTCGGATCAACAACAAGCTCATTGGCTGATCTTCACACCTTTTGAACCAGCAAAGACCAATTCAGCCCATGGAGCCAAGTTCAAGATCATCATGGTTCTATCAAGTTAGTTTTGAGGAGGGGGTGAAAATTGGCAAAAGCAAACTTGATCAAACATTGTAAATATCATAATGACTTGTACCTATTATGATTACACATGTGTGGAGCTTGTTCTCACATGTGAAATAAATGTACTTTTCATGTAGTACATGTTGGATTATTCTCCCACTAATCGACTAATCGACATTTTAATCTTCATCCAACTTTTATCTAGACCTGAAGTTTTCTTCGTGTTTTTACACAGTCTACATAACTACTCGAAATGGCTCACAGTGACAATTTAGGTTCAGGAAATAGACTGTAAATGACCAAAGCCACTGACTTGCATTAATCCATCAGCAAGTAGTTTCTGAGAAGTCCTAACTGGATGGATGCCAGCACATCACAGCCAGCTGGATGACACTTTTGACGACCTAATGCCTTAGTATGAATAGCTATTCATATTTCAACATCTTATGATCAAGAAGAGGATCAAGTATTGAATAGTCAGCTCTCTCTCTCTCTCTCTCTCTCTCTCTCTCTCTCTCTCTCTCTCTCTCTCTCTCTCTCTCTCTCTCTCTCTCTCTCTCTCTCTCTCTCTCTCTCTCTCTCTCTCTCTCGCCTGCGAGCTTGTACACTCTTGAGTATTCTAGCTCAGTTCTTTAGACTTGATTAGAGATTGCTATTGCGCTTACTACTCATCAATAGTTGTCCTTAATTCAGACTTACATTTTAGCCGCTCAGAGATAGCTTAGACTATGCGGCTCCGATCTGCAACTTGTTGTACTCATTTACATCTGTTTCACTTCTATACTGAATCAATACTATCTTCTTATTGCGTTCAGTCTCGTCTCAAAATGTATGCGTTTCTGTAGTTCTTTGCGACTAATTATTTGTCTAATGTTTCGCGACAAATTATTTGTCTGGTGTTTCGATGCTTAATGTTTGGCTATGTAGTCATTGTAGTACTAATGATTTCAAGGTTAGTTACTATAAGATCAAATGTGATTTCTATCACTATTGTTTTGTTCAATATTGATAGGCCTAGTCATGCATAAAGAAAGAGGAAGATAGTTTATTTCTATGCGCACATTAAATTTTCTTTCTTGCATTTGAATTCTTTTTATTCGAATTCTTTTCTTTTTGAGTTCGACCTATCTTTCACACACCTCTTTCCAATAGTACAATCATAGAGCTTGTACATATAGTTTAAATCAAATTCTAGTGACTAAAAAGACCAAAATCAAATTTTTTAGTCATATGCCACATGGCATCAATCTAGAGATTGCATGAGCCACATCATGAGATCAGTTGTCACATTTAATGTGTAGAGGTCTGCTCACACATGTGGAATAGGCTAGAAAAGTCTAGTTTTTACTTCTAGAAGAGTTTTCACTAGTTCTCTATATATTAGAAAAATGGACCAAAAGTGCTCAAAATTGAAGGTTTTGTCCAAGTGTCAATTTTGCATGATGAATCATCATATGACAAAGCACCCTCACACATGTGAGATTAGAGAGATGATCGGTACCACGAGCTCCCACTTTTTGTATTTATAGAGCCACATTTGGCCATAATCATCAAGCAACACCAATCTTGGTTTTGGAGGCAGATTCTTGTCAATCTCTCCATTTGTTTTGAATGTTTTGAGCTCTTTGTTTTCAGGCTGGAGTCCGTACTCTGATAGGTTTTCACACGTGTGAAACCAGCAAGTAAAATTCCCTTTCATTTATGATTGTTCTTGTTAGATTTTCTCATATAGAATTGATCTAGATTCAACTAACCTTGTGTAAATTGGTAGATCAATTGTATCTAACATCCAACACTCTTGTGGATCATTTTAGGATCCATTCTTGGTCCAATTTTGCAGATTTTCATAGTCTGTTGTGCTTTCGATCCTACGTCAAGCTTGCTCATCAAATTCCGCACATTCTCACTGATTTTTGACATGGTATTAGAGCGGGTTGTTCAGTAATCTGCACATTGTCTATAGATTATCAATCTTGTTTCTATCAAGACATTGTTCTAGCAAGCGCACAACCAACAACATCACGAAATCGTTGTTTCTGCCAACGATCTTGCTCAACCAGAATGGATCCATCTACGAGTCTTCTCTTATCGACAAACTCGATGGGAGTAACTACCATCTTTGGAAATTCAAAATGAAGGTCATACTACTAGCCAAAACAATCGAAATTGAACATGCATGATTACATAAAATCTCAGTATATTTGTATAAAATTTTTCTGTACATGTGAAATACATATTGGCTCATCCACATTAAGGGAGACCATTCATTTTTCTGTATCATCTATATTTGGCTCTATGATCTCAAATTCTAGTTTCCCATATGGAAGAACCTTTGCTGGAATATCTACAAGGTAGGAATTTTCCACCAATATTTTTAATGCTTCATGTCGAAAATGCCAAATCCCTTGTGGCGTGACTTGCGTGCAGGAAAAATGAGAAAACAAATTTTATAAAAAAAACTTGTATTAGAAACATATGTCAGAAATATATATAACAAGGACTAATTTCAGGGACATATCTCATGATTGACAATAACAAATTCATGAAAATTTCCTACATAACTATATTACTTTCCGTATATTGGCAGCACACTTTTCATATTTGGATATTCTGCTTCTCGTGTTGGGCCAATGTTTGGTCATCCCAAATTCATATTGTAACAATCCTTCATGCAATAAATGATGGGGCAAGGGAGATAGAAGAACGAGAACGGAGAAGAGAGCAAAAATTTTGCGGAATGCTCTCCCATTCTCACCAGTTGCTAGATGCAAAAACAGTCTAAAAGACAGCTTATGCTAAAAGTAATCACACCCTTAAGAGTTCTAATTGCCCAACATGATATTAAAAATTAATCCATACTCTGAAACTAGAGTACAGTCCACCGAAGAGATTAGAGATGGTTTGTGTGTGGTACTACTGAAATCAGATTTATCGTGAAGTATAGCTCTGAAGTAAATAGAAGAGCAGTATGATAACGCGAGTTTCTCAGGCATCAAAGACGACCATTGTCTGATCAGAAACTGAGGAGTCGTAGACGTCCGTGTTCTAATCAGAGTGAGTAAACAAGCACGATTAAACAACAATGAAAGTGCATTCAATCACAACAAGCATTCACCTACGTTGTACACAGATAAAAGCAAGCTGCTGCTATATTACACTGAAGCACAATACGAAATAACAATTATAACCAAAATGACGGCGTAACTGGGATGCTCAAACAATGTGTCTCATGGATGGAGCAACCAGTAATTTGTGCTCGGACAATCTACTTATAGATTTCATCCATGTATTAATTACAATCAATGCTTGTCACCTAATTAGGAAAGCCATTGTACTTGGAAGTATATGGCTTTTGGAAGGACTATACATAATGTATATGGTCAACAATTTAGCATCGTTGACACTGATGAGGAAGTCGTTGATTCTCTCACTTCGCATTTTACGTGAAGTGGTTTTCTCTCACTTCACAAATTTTGGGAAGTGATTGAATGTTCCTCGTTCAAAAAAAAAAAGGTGATCTTCGGCATTTTCTCTCTGTTCGAGATTTTGCGAAAAAGCCGAAGGTGTCTTTAAAACAATTAAACTTTTGAACTATGAATCGCATTTTGGGGAAATGCAAAAAAGTCGAAGTTGTGAAAAACATAGTTCATTTCTGTAGACTGTGGCGACACTTAGTGTAATTCTGCAGACTGTTGCGACACTTAGTGTATTTCTGTAGACTGTTGTGACACAGTGTGTAATTATGCAGACTTGCTCTAAATGCTAGTTCTTGGAAGTCCTTGAAGATGGCCAAGTCTTCAATGACTTCAAGTAATTGAACTTAACATCTAGAAATTGAAATTATAACAGGATTGATTACCCTTTGATGCTTTCCAATGAGAGATCCTAGGAGTAGACATGAATTGACTTAACATGCTAACAATGTATGCTAAATCTGGTCATCGTTTATCGATGGTTGTTTAAAATCATAATATGTATGTTCTTGAAATATTACATCGCTAGAGACAAATACTACATTGGTAGATGGATCATAAGCTTTATAAGCTTTATGTTCATCAAGATAGCCAATGGAAATACATTTATTTGTCCTATGATCCAGTTTCTTCCTAAGTTGTTTAGGAATGTGAACAAAACATATACAACCAAAGATTTTTAAATGGTTGAAACTAGGCTTGTGCTCATGCCAAACTTCACGAGGAGTCTTGTTGTTGATGACTTTAGTGTTGGATCTGTTCTACACGTAACAGGCTGTGGCAGTAGCTTCTGCCTAGAACTTCGCAGGTAGGGTGCTTGATGTAGCATGGATCTGGCTGAGTTGAGAAGAGTTTGATTCTTCCTTTCTGCAATCTCGTTCTGTTGAGGTGAATAGGAAGTGGTGAACTATCTTCTAACACCATGTTCAGCCATGTAGTCAAACATCTCGTTAGCGATGTATTTGTCGCCACCATCAGTTCGGAGTGCTTTCTCTTTTGTAGATGTTTGTGTCTCAACCATGGCCTTGAATCTCTTGAAGCATTCAAAGGCTTCAGATTTGTGCTTAATGAACATGACTGTAGACCATCTAGAATAATCATCTATGAAAGTGATAAAATAGATTGCATCTTCTAATGACGGAGTTGGCATTGGACCACAAAGATCACTATGTACAAGATCTAATACATGCTTTGTTTTGATGGAGTGTGATTTTGGAAACTTGCTTCTAGAGTGCTTCCCATAGATGCATGATTCACAAAAGAAAGATTTCCTATCTAATGAAGACGATAAATTCAAATCATCAACTAAATTATTCACGTGTCCAAATCGACTATGCCACAGAACAACACTGTCATTTACATTTTCATTAGAGATACTAGCTAATGCAACTGAATTAGGGAGTACGTAAAGATTTCCTACTCTAGTGCACGTAGTCAGAGTAGTATCTTCCTTGAGTATTGTACACTGCTCAGATGAGAAAGTAACAATGTATCTCTCATCAGTTATCTTAGAGACTGATAACAGATTCTTTGATAATTGAGAAATGTGAAGGACGTTAGGAACATAAATGGACAGATTGTTGTTGAAGCTAATCTTCACAACTCCTTTGCCTTCCACGCATATGGTGCTAGAATCTCCGAGGTAGATGGATTGGTCTCTGTTGTAAGATGTGTACTCCATAAACCATTCTTTGCTAGAGGTCATGTGTTGGGTAGCGCCACTGTCCAAGTATCCCAGCTGTCACAGTATTCGCTGCTGCTGTATGTTGGTGTATGAATGATGGATGTGATGGAAGCAGAACATGAGATGATTATGATGTAAAATGATGTCTCTACCAACTGTAAGAAAAACAATAAACATAGTAGTAACTGTGATTTCAGGAACGTGGATTGACTAGGGAACAGAATCAAAAGCTTGTTATCCCTTTTGGGTTATCAGAGTAGGAGTCTGAGACTATCGTAACAGTAGGATTGCAAAGCATTAGGAGTCTTGGACAGCCATGCGACCCTCTGTCTCTGATAACCATGTTTGTGTGCAAGAGAGTAACTGCATTCAATCAAGAACGTTGATAATCATAAGTGATAACTTACGAAGCTAAACGATGAGATGGGTCAACCATTGTTAGTTGACTTCGTAGGAAGTCGCAAATCGTCATCGCTGGTCAACTTCATTGATAACCATAAGCAGGTTGCTTACGTTTTCAAACGCTTGAGGAGAGTTGTCTGGTCATTCGTATGAGGTTGTAAGAAGGTCACTTGCGGTGGTCGACGAGATTCCACAAGTGCTCGTAGATGATAACCTACAGGTTTTTAATGATTTGCGGTTTGAGTTGTGCTTCTCCATAAATGTTGATTTAACGGTTACCTTCAGTCAGACTGTGGTGATAGCTTTGTGGTTCTGACTGTTTCTTACTTTGCGTATTTTCGCAGACTGACTCTGAGAGATAGAATTCTTTGAGAGTAGAAGGAGGACAAAGTGATGATGTTTACGGATTGTCCTTAGTCTCAGATGCTCTACTATGTAGCCTAGCTTCTGAGCCTAAGAAGAATATAAATGCTAACTTCATTTTTCTTTTCAGACATAGACAGATCTGATGGGTCTAAACCTGCACACAGATTCAGATTTGCATGTCTACGGGCACAAATGTTGTAGTATAATCATCCAGCCTATCAGAGGATGACTGCAGGTTCTCGACACTTTGTTGTTTATGAATAAGCACTTGCCAATGGAATAATTAACTCCGTTGCAAAGCAAGCCATGGTGAACAAAGTCAGATTTGCAATGCAGCACAGTTGCTCAGTTTTCAAGATCCTAACATTGTAGCTGAATTTAAGGAAGCTAATCTACTTGCAAAACCAAAACTACTCTAAATATGATTAGAATCATAGACAAGAAACAAGAAACCAAACTAAATAGCATTTTAGAAGTCCAAGAATCAAGAAACCAACCAGTCTTTTGATTCTTGGACATCCCAAGAACATCAAGAACTAGAATGTCAGAGGATATGCAAGATTTATGCCACATTTCTAGCCTATTTAGTTTACTTGAATGATGATTTCTACATTAATTCACAACAAGAAATGAAAACTAATCCACTCTAAATCCACAACCACACACAATATGAATGGAAGGGCATGATCATAGGGGCATCACTCAAGAAAACCATCATGATCAAGGAGCTCAATGGGTGCATCTAACTCATGGAGGCTCTTCTCATTTCAGCATGGAGTTGATACAATACACAAAAAGCTCCTTTTCACAAAGAGGGAGTCTCTTAAATAAGCAAGAGAGCTCCTTAGGTGGCATCCTAGTGGAATTTCCACATCTCACAAATTACAAGTGGAAGAATGCTCTCCACTAGAGGACACCATCAAAAGGTGGCTCACTCTACTTTCTTTAAGAGGGGTCTACTTGCATTTATTATGTTTGCCTAGAAATACTATTCCTATATGGTCATTCTATCTTTCAGGATTCACCATGAGGCTTACACAGTTCTTGCTTGTCATTAATACTAGTATTTCTCGACTCTAGTCTTCGTTCATCTCGTCTTCTCAAAGACCTCCTCGATTTAAGATGAGAGGTGCTCTTGAGTTGCTCTATCCGAGTATCTTGGAGATTTGTCAGAATCAGCCAACATCATCCCACCCCTAATGTGTTGCAGGACCCACTGCAACTCATATTGGACGATGTCGTTCTGCTTCTGCATTGGCATCTTCAATCATCACTTGGAAAAGTGTAGATCCTCATTCGCTTACATAAAATCAAGTGCTTATTATCGCCAGTCTTTATCACAAAAATTGTTTTTACAAATTGTCGGAATTGGATCAGAATGTCTTATTACTATAGGTGGTTGACATTCTCAAAATTGGAGACCTCCCAGCAGCTTCATAATTTGCATGCTCGAATGCTTTCCATGTGTCTCTTTGTTTTGCCACTTGTATCTGCCATTGATGGTTTCATCTTTGATTTCTTGGCAAATTCTAACTTCTGGGAGGTCTGTATCCTCCATTTGCTCCTAGGCATTTCCGTAGTTCTTCTCTCAGTTGAAGTTCCAGTCTCAAGGAAAATCTTTGATCTGCAGGTTATACAAACTTCAATTATCAGTCTCAAGGGGATGGACTCATCAACAAAAATTTGGTGGTAGGAACAAATTTGGGTGGACGATTTGGTAATGGTGAGGAAACATGAAGAAGGCTTGGTGGCAGGATGAAGGAACTGATAGTTCTATAGTTGTAGCCTTGGACCCTTGCAATGTCGAGCTTTGACCACCACTTGTTGGGTGAGGAGCTCACTTTATTTGCAGGTTCATGGTTGTCTTCATCTTTCTTTTTTTCTATAGCTCTTTCTTTTGATCCATTACTTTTGGATCTCTTTGGGCTTCATACAAGGGGATTCAACTATCATTGCTCCAGAGAGTTTCTTTTGATCAAGGTTGATCTGACTCATCTGTTGCTTAAGTTTTGTCCTTTCCTCCTCAACTTCTTTGCTTTATTTATGATGTCTTCTAGCTGCTTCAACTACTTTTGTAGGTCTTCATTTGGCTGATCATCCATTGTAGGTGGCAGTTAGTCACTGCAAGACACTTGCAATGATCCATCACCTGCTTCGGTAAGACTATCAAAACTGGAAATTTCTTAGAAGAACAATGAACTGATAATAAACAAACAGAAGGAAGGGTGGTGGTGACAACGGTAGATGGTGTGAACGATAGGCACGAGAATGGACGTAGAAGTATGGCAAGAGGTCGGTTGAAAAAGGAGACTGATTTCTTAATGCTTGTGTTTTTTTTTTTCTAAAGGATCTTCATCATGACTGAGATACTTCTTCTAATCAAGGTTGGATTGTCCATCTGTCTTCTTAGCCTTGTCGTTGTCGACTTTGGATTTGTGACCTTGGTTGTCGATCTTGCTGGTGTTGTTGCTGGCAGCGTAACTACTGCAGTGGATCTAAGCAAATCCACTCTCTCCCCCCCAAAAAAAAATATGTTGGTGGGGATATTGTTGCTGGTAACTGTTCATGTTCAGGATTGGATCGACGTGTGGAACACGTAGTTGAGACACGTTGAACATGGAACTGGACTAAAGATTTTAACTAAATTTGTTTCAATCTTGCTATATTTGACTCGAAGATGAATATGGCAATGAGATGTAGGAATCAACTCGGACGTGATATGTACTTCTCATATTTCTCAAAAATTCTAAACTGCTATACAAGGTATTCTGAAGATGGATAGATGAATGAAAATGTGTTCATGAGATGCTCTACGGAAGACTCTTGTGCAGTAGCTATTTCTTGCAAAAATCAATCACACAAAATAGGTGAAGAGAAACAAGGAAATAAACAAATGTTACAAAGAGTGAGAACTGTATAGCACTTGTCGAACAAAATTGGCATTCATCAACATTGATAATGTACCTTGACAATTGCAATTTTTGTTTTGTAGAGTAATAATACTTACTCTGACATGCCCTTGTCAAAATAAGACAGGGTGGGTGACACTAAAATCTACCATCATTGATAGCAGATGTCGTAAGCTAAACTTGAGATGCAGGTATGGTTGAGGTACTATTTCTTGAGTACCACTCTGAACAAGAGATTCAGAATCGAATCTCTATCTTGATTTTTGAATCCTAGATTGGTTGTGTATTGGCACATTGGAAATCTTTATCAACATGTGGAAAGACAAATAGATTTGAGGTTGTAGAAGGGGAGAAAAACTGTCAATTCCCTGTGGAAGTTGCTCTTGGTTGGACATTGTAGCAGATGACGGAATATCGGTTTCACTTTCTTCCTACAAGGACTCATATCATATTAGTGTCCTTTTGTATTATGGAGCTGGTGGAGTGCTTGGTAATGTAGAAGTTTGCAAGAAACTTCTCAAGTGAGCAGCAGGTTGAGCAGTTGGGTGCTATGGTGCTCGTATTGTCATGAGGATCCTATCGGGAGTCATAACTAACGTGTCGGACAAGTAGAATCTTATTGGGTTGTTTTGAGCAGTCCTTGAAGTTGTGTTTTCTGACACAGTCGGGACACTTAGCATGGTACTTGGTCTTGACTGGATAATCAACCATAAAGTGGCCAGTTTCTCCACAGATGAAACATTTGTTGTTCAATGGCCTTGGTGTAATGGCATAGCCATCTTGTATGGCTAGTGGTTCCGGACTTTCTGGTGGGTATTCATGATAATTCGAGGAATGTCCAAATTGTGACGGTTGTTCTTCGTATCATTGGACTGTATGTTCTTGGATATGGTGATATCACATCTACAAATATAGGCCCATTGCCACGCACATAAGACGGGGACCAGATTTGACCCGACTACCCTCGCGTGGCAATGTCCGTGGCAATTGCGTGGCAAACTGCGTGGCAATGAACACGTGGCACTGCCATGCTGCCTAAGTTTTCCATCACTGGCTCTTCTTCCGAACAGATTGGGGAGGAGGGGGCTCGGAGAGATTCAAATTTTAAATCCACGTGGCACTGCCATGATTAAAAAAATATAAAAAAATTGCCATGCGTGGCAGTTTTTTTTCAAAATGCCAAAATTTGCCACGCGTGGCAAAAATTTTAAAAAATTTCTGAAGTTTGCCACGTGTGGCAAATTTTTCCAGCAAGTGCAAGTCTGCCATGTCGTGGCAAACTTTTTTGCAATTTTTTTTAAGGGCATGGCACTACAAAATGAAAAAAGTGGGGGCCTCGACTGCATCTCCAAAATGAATTTCGTGAAGAAGAGCTTTGGGGGGGAGAGAGAGAGAGAGAGAGAGAGAGAGAGAGAGAGAGAGAGAGAGAGAGAGAGAGAGAGAGAGAGAGAGAGAGAGAGAGAGAGAGAGAGAGAGAGAGAGAGAGAGAGAGAGAGAGAGAGAGAGAGAGAGAGAGAGAGAGAGAGAGAGAGAGAGAGAGAGAGAGAGAGAGAGAGAGAGAGAGAGAGAGAGAGCCTAAAGCATTAAAGTAGGGCAAAAAAAAATTTAATGTACAAAGACAAGCCATAAAGTCATACAGTTGATAAAAGTTATGCTAGCATTCAAAGTCGTAGAGTAAGAAGCTTGACAAATACTAAGGAAAAATAAACCGGCCGGTGTCCAACCATTACTTAGACCGACTAACGGCTCTAATACACATAGACTTAACACATTCTACTTCAGAGAGAGAGAGAGAGAGAGAGAGAGAGAGAGAGAGAGAGAGAGAGAGAGAGAGAGAGAGAGAGAGAGAGAGAGAGAGAGAGAGAGAGAGAGAGAGAGAGAGAGAGAGAGAGAGAGAGAGAGAGAGAGAGAGAGAGAGAGAGAGAGCCTAAAGCATTAAAGTAGGGCAAAAAAAAACTTAATTTGTACAAAGACAAGCCATAAAGTCATACAGTTAATAAAAGTTATGCCAGCATTCAAAGTCGTAGAGTAAGAAGCCTGACAAATACTAAGGAAAAATAAACCGGCCGGTGTCCAACCATTACTCAGACCGACTAACGGCACTAATAGACATAGTCTTAACACATTCTACTTCTGAGAGAGAGAGAGAGAGAGAGAGAGAGAGAGAGAGAGAGAGAGAGAGAGAGAGAGAGAGAGAGAGAGAGAGAGAGAGAGAGAGAGAGAGAGAGAGAGAGAGAGAGAGAGAGAGAGAGAGAGAGAGAGAGAGAGAGAGAGAGAGAGAGAGAGAGAGAGAGAGAGAGAGAGAATTTTGTTTGTTAGTTTTTCATTGTTTATTCATGAGATTTATTATGCATTCTAAATTTTGATAGATTACATTTGAGTCATAAAGTGCATTTTCATAGTATCTTGAACATGGTGAGATTGATGTAACAATGATTAATGATTTTTAATTTAACAATGTATCTATGATTTGTATTCTAATAATTATCATTTTGTTGATTGATTTGGAATCTAACAATGATTTGGTTTTCGTTGTTTGCTTTTATAGAGAAAAAAAGAGATGCATCTTAGAAGGAATTAAAGACCATCCAAACAATAGATGAGGTATGTTTTTATCATTTTAAATTGATGTTTTGTTTGTTTTTTAATGTTTGTATATATTTACAAATTTATACAAGATGAAATAGAAAAACATAAACAATAAACAATCATTCCATACATAATGAGATAGAAATGATCAAATACAAAAGTTTATATTCATAATTCAAAAAAGTGTACATATTCGCATCTAATTCATGAAAAGAGCGTTGATACTAATACTCTTTTTTTCTACTTTTGCAAATACTAACAATATATCAAATCTAAGAAGTAATAGTAGGCTTCTTAGTCTTTGTTATCTTCTCCCTCATCGTTGTCTGAAGCCGAATCTTGTCCTTCGCCTTCGCCTTCGTCCCCTTCATCTTCATTCTCTTCTTCTCCTTGGTTTCCTCCCGTACTTTCTTCCACAAAGGAAGCGGATGCCTCTACATACACATTCACAAAACAAATTAAAAGTTTATAAAGTATTAATTAATTTGTTATATATGTGTCTCTTAGAAACCCTTTCCGACCCTTATCTCATGTGATATGAGCTATCTCAGTATACTAGACTTGGGATTGGTTGAGTTTGATCACTTGATGAGCCGTGTCGATTGATAAGCAACAAAACCATGCATAGACATAAAATTTAAGTCATCACGTGTAATAGGGGTTTGACAAGGGGTTGAACTTGAGTTGTCTTAATATATTACTTGTTGAGTCTAGTCACTTGATAGAGCCATGTCAAGTAATAAGCAACAAAATCATATGTTAGGTAGCAAATTTTGACTTTTTTGAGTGATAGAGACACCAAAATGGGGCTATTTACATTGGTAGACATATTTATATATGTGTCCCTTAGAAACCCTTTCCGAACCTTTTGGGTCGGAATGTTTTTTAAAAATAAAAAAACATGTGTTAAGCTGGGCGCAAGCTTCCTTTCTTTTTTGTGATACACTGAGGGACGCTAGATATACAACTACTTCCATGAAGTATGGTACCAATGAGCTAATAGATTTTGAGGAACATGTTTGTGTGCTGTGCGGTTAAAGCCAGTTGAAGGAAGATTAAGGATAGAAGAGATCTGAAATCTCTGTGGGTGGACAATTCATGAAAGTGTTGAAAGATTTTGTGCATTAGAAGGCAAGGCCAGAGGGAAGCATTTCAGAGGGATGGTTAGTGCAAGAATCTCTATTTTATGTTACCGAAGTTTTGTTTCAAATAGATCCATAGCACATCGTCCTACTCGACAGAATTATGAACCTTTACATCCAGTTTTATCGCAAGCATCATTTGAGAAATGGGGCCTCGACTATGTTGGTCCTATTCATCCTGCGACAAGAGGATCTCAGGCCAGACATATCCATGTTGCAACTGACTATATGACCAAGCGGGTTGAAGGGAAAGCAGTTCGAGTTGCAAATGCAAAATCAACGGTTAAGTTTCTCTATGAAAATGTTATTACTAGATTTGGATGTCCTATTGAGATCGTTGGTGATCGTGGAACACATTTTGTGAACAAAACGATAAAGTGATTGTTGAAAGACTTTTTTGTTATTCATCGATTTAGTACTCCGTATTATCCGAGGGGTAGTGGCCAACCTAAATCTTCCAACAAGATTCTCTAAAATATTATGACAAAAACGATAGAAGCAAGTCGTTCAGATTGGGAACACAAGCTTTATTCGGCTTTATAGGCATTCAGAACAACTTACAAAGGTAGTCCAAATCAAACGACATTTCAGCTTGTTTATGGACAGGATGCACTTTATGCCAATTGAATTTTTTATACCATCTCTAAGCATAACAACAACGGAACGGTTGGATGATGCGAAATCCTTCCAAATGCATCATGAGGCTTTACAAAACT
Source organism: Diphasiastrum complanatum (assembly GCA_029204225.1). Lineage (NCBI taxonomy): Eukaryota > Viridiplantae > Streptophyta > Lycopodiopsida > Lycopodiales > Lycopodiaceae > Diphasiastrum > Diphasiastrum complanatum. The sequence goes on from MU834906.1 coordinate 27,360, forward strand.
TTGTGAGACCAGATTGATGGCAGTTCATGCATTAGCAACAGAGAAAGCTTGTCGCAAGGCATGACACAATCGCCGATTACACAAAAAAAATCTAAAGGAAGGAGATCTAGCATTAATGTATAAGACAAAATTGATTAAAGACAAATTGAAGTTTACAGGTGAAGGACTTTATAGAGTGAAAGAAATATTGAAAAATGAAACGTTCATTTTAGAACGTTTAAGTTGTTTGCGAGCCACTACATAGCTGAGGAAGGGGATATGTGGAGCCTCATGATCCCACATTGTCCAAGTTTTTGTTATATATTGTAAAAATTTTCAATATTTATATATGTAAATGTGCTATAGTGCCTAAATTCATGTAAAGGCCTATTTGCACTTTGTAAATTTACATTTAGGGTAGAAGCTGCGACGTTCTATAAGAGACGCAGTAGCGGATCACAACCGACATTTTGACGGTTGGTAAATGACAATGAGGCCGATGATCGTTCCTATAAGGTCGACACTTCGTGCCATTGTACTGACGCATTTTGCACAGAGCTGAGTATCAATAGAGAGAGAGGAGCAAGTTTCTATACTTAGTTGAAAAAATAAAAAATTTATCGGTAAAAGAATCCAATAAAATTTGCCATAATTTTTTTTATTTAAACATATCCTTCGGGCTGGATCATGTAGATGTCTTCTTGTATAAATCTATTTAGATAAGTTGTTTGCACATCAAGTTGATGCACCTCAAGGTCGGCAGCTGCAGCATATGATAGGAGGGCTTGGATCGACGAATGCTTGACTACTGGACTGAAAGTCTCACTATAGTCAACGTTGGGAATCTGAACAAATCCTCGTGCTACCAGTCTTGCCTTCCTTCGATCAATCGCTCCATTGGCATTGTACTTGATCTTAAAGATCCATTTGCAATCAATGATATTGCAGCCAATAAGAGCTTCAACTAATGACCACGTCTGGTTCTTGATCAGAGAGTAATACTCTCTGTCCATGGCTTCTCTCCAGAGATCAAAGTCTGGTTGGCCAAGTGCCTCTTCGACTGTTGTCGGTTCCTGTATCAAAAGACATGCAGACTCAGGAGTATACCTTGTGGGCTATGTGCGCACTCGGCTTGATCTTCTGGGAGGAATCAACTGATGAACCACTCCTAGGACTTGTTGCTAGGTAGCAGCAATGTCTTTGTCTGATTTGCTGTTGAATAGTGGATCGACAATGGACACGCTTGAGCCTGAAGCTCGTCATGTCAATGGCAGGTGATAAAGATTCTCTTGGAACAATTTCTTTGCCTTTGATGTTGATGAACAGATCCTCGATAAAGACTGTATCCCGGCTGTACAAGATTTGTTGGGTATCAGGATCATACAACTTGTATGTGTTATCAGATGAAGTATACCCAATCAAGATGGTCTTGAGACCTTGGAAGTCAAATTTCTTCCTCGTGTATTTCGGGATCTGCACATACGCAACGCATCCGAACACTCGTGGGTTTGTCATAGAAGACTTAGAGCCTGTCCACACCCCATGGGATGTTTTGCCTGAGAGGGCCTTGGTTGTACATATGTTCTGGACGTAAGCTGTAGTGGAGACAGCTTCGACCCAGAAGCTCTTGGACAACGATGCATACAAAGCATACATTTAGCTAATTCAACCAGAGTACGGTTCTTCCTCTTGGCTAAGCCATTAGACTGAGGACTATAAGGAGTGATGAATTGCTGCTCAATGCCTTGGCTCTAGCAGTAGTCCTTGAATTTAGTAGAGATGTACTCTCCACCATTGTCAGAATGCACAACATCTAACAATCCTCTATAGGACTTTAGAAAGTAGCTTAGATTGATCATTTGCAAAGCTTAATCTCACAATACCTTCACCTTTAATACCTTGTGTGCCAAGGTGAATGTATTTGTTGGTACTGTAGGGTGTATAGGACTCGAAACAACCAATGAGACTGGTCATATGCTGAGTGGCACCGAAATCCAAAAACCAAGAACTGTCGTTGGATGCCCCTTGATGCCTAGTCATAAAGACATCATGATCTGCTTCTTGAATGGGCTGTGGAGCTTCTATAGCTACATTGGCCACTTGATTCGACTGTCCCTTGCTGTTGTTCTTTGCTTGTAGTATCCGACAGTCTTGAATCTCGTGGTTGTTTTTCTTGTAGTATTTGTAGAACAGCTTATTCTTTGTCTGCGGATTCGACTGTTCTTTGTGATGTGCTGATTTTTGGTCTTGCTTTGATTGCTTTGGGCCTTTCTTCTTCTTCTGCTTAGTCATGCTCTTGTTGGTGTACAAAGCGTGAGAATCAGTTGAGGAACTAGAAGCTTCATTCCTCCACGTGTCTTCTTGCAACAACATTGTAATGACTCTTGGAAGAGTCAACTTTGGATGTGTCGTGATGATCATCACCCAGCTGTCATATGAGCTTGGCAAGCTTGTAAGCAGTTGCATCACTGTGTCTTGATCGTCTATGACAGATCCGACAGCGGCCATTTGCTTCAGCAGGTTCTTGAATTGGTTGATGTGATTCTGCAGAGAATCACCATTTGCCATCTTGAGGGAGTAAAATTTCTTCCTGAGATGTGGCTTGGAAGCTATATCTCGCACTTCATATAACGTGCTCAAGATGTCCCAGACTTCTTCGGTGTCTGGGCTTCGGACACATGGCCGATTTGAGTATCCGAAATATTGAGGATGATCAGTGCAAATGCTTTGCCATCCTTCAGCTTCCATTTGGAGATTGCTACATCGTCAGCTTCAGGTTTCTCTTCTGCATCTGTAACATCATCATACAACTCCTTAGCCATTATCACGGTTCTCATCTTAAATTCCACAGATGGTAATTGGCTCCATCAAGCTTGTCCATGATAGGATTGGCTTTCCCTTGGGAATCCATGCAGAAGATTAGTCTAGGTGATAGGAATAACTATTAGTGACTTAAAGTATGAAAATTTGGTGCTAAATTACAGAACAAGAAGACAATTACTCTATCAGCTAGTAGAGTCTTGTTTCTATGGAAGCTTATTAGGCTATAGAAATAGCTCTGATACCATGTTGGAAAGAGGGGTGTAGAAAGACAACTCGACAAGAAACGAACACGAAAAGAAATGAGCTCAAACAGAAATGAACTCGAATGAAAAATGTTCGTGCGCAGCGGAATAAGCTACCTCACTCTTTCCTCATGCATGACTATGCCTATCAATCTCAAACAAAACATTAGCGATAGAAATCACGTTTGATCTGATTAAATAGCCAAACATTAAGCATCAAAACATCAGACAGATAATTTGTTGTGAACAACTAGACAAATTATTAGTCGCGAATTACTCGCGAAGAGCTAGACTAATAATCAGCTGCAAATTAGTTGCGAACAACTAGACTAATAATGAGTCGCGGACAACAGACAACCAAAATAAGCAATTGGAAAGCCAGACAGAACGTAGAAAAACATTGCAATATTGACACAAATATGAATGCAGAACAAACAGAGTTGTAATCAGATTAAGTATAACGAAATATGCAAGTCACTACTACAGGTGAGCACAAAACAATAGCGGATGTAACCGCGTGCTTCACGGAGCTAATCAAGATCTATAAAGGTGATGAACATATTACTGACAATCATCTGAAAGAAAAAATCAATGCGCGAAGGCATCTACAGTATCTGTTTCTGATTATAAGTGATGTTTCGTTCTATCTTCTATTATGCTTCTGTTCTGAATACTGAGATGGTATCCAATATATATACATAATTTTTACAGGTGTGCAGCTGAAGAAGGTACAAAAGTGGTTGTGTTGTCTGTGGGAGATCGTGGGTGGCTACTATCATTGTCAAATCTGATTGCACAGTGCATGGGATGAGCGTGAGGAGGCTGCGACATCGGGCTTCGCTAAAATTCACGTTGGTGAAAATGCAAAAATTGCGACACTCCGTCCAATGCTTTAGAAAATTATTTGTAATGTACCTTCGCTTTTCTATAAGGGCACCTTGGCATTTGTAGGACAGTGTCGCATTTTTTGCCTATCATAAAACGTGTGTAATAACAGAGAGAGAGAGAGAGAGTAGGTTGTATAGGTTGAATATTTTGAATGAGTAGATAAACTAGCCATTAGGTGCAGGTATGTTGGGTCTAGTTAATAGCTATGTGATAGGTGTAGTTAGCCTCCCATGTAGAGTTAATGTAGGGTTAATGCTAGAGGTGTACTTAGTGGTCCCACACGATTTAATCTACACCATGCAATTTGCCATGTCATATGGACCATTGCTGCTCAATTGTCATTCTTTTATTGGCACACATGTCATCATTAACATTAATCATGATCAGTGAAGAGGCCCTTTTTGAGTCCAAAAAGGGCCCTAATTGGGCCGAAATGCATAATTATGTTCTCATAGATAAACTTAGTTGTGTTGGCTGCATTTGCTACTCTAATGGTTTTTGCTTCTACCCACGTAGTAAAATAATATGTTGCAAATATAATGTAACAGGCTTGACTTCCTCTAACAGCAGGGAGGATGGGTCCAACATAATCTACGCCCCATTTTTCAAAAGTGTTTTTGGCTATAATAGGCTTCAAGGGCATAAATCCAAACCTTCGAGGTTTTGTAGCTCGTTGGCAGACATCACAATGTTTAACAAAGGTTGCAACGTCTCGATGCATGGTAGGCCACGAAAATCCTTCTTGAAGTACTTTACGAGTATTAGCGTTGGCTATAAGGTGTCCACCACTTATTCCCTCATGAGTTGCACTATTGATAGGTTTTATTTCATGGTCCAATAAGCATCTCTAGAGAATGTGGTCTGCTCTCATTCATTAGAGTTGTCCAGCTATCAAGCTATAGGGAGCAGCCTTAATTATCAACTTTTGCTGTTCTAGAAAAGGCAATATAGGGTTAGTTCTTCCTCTCATAAGATATGTCGACATCCCACTCAAGAACCACATCGACATAGAAAATGTGAGCATCAGGAAGTTCATCATCTACTCCCACTTCTTCTTGGTGAGTCGTCAGTCTGGAAAGATGGTTGGCCAAATAATATTGCTTACTAGTCCTAACCACTATCCAAATTCAAACTCTTGTAGTTGTAACAACCATCGGCTAATACAGCCTATCGTACAAGGTCGATTAACCAAGTATAACAAGAGTTGATGATCAACATAAAAGATGAAAGGATTGGCCAGGAAGTATTGGATTTATCTCCTTTACTCTTCTAATTCCTATGTTATTCTGCCTCCATTCTACTGCTGTATTTTTGTAGAATAAGATAGGCAAAAAACGCGACTGTCTACATTTTTACTCGGGGATTTCCACAGGCGAAAACTCTCTCTCTCTCTCTCTCTCTCTCTCTCTCTCTCTCTCTCTCTCTCTCTCTCTCTCTCTCTCTCTCTCTCTCTCTCTCTCTCTCTCTCTCTCTCTCTCTCTCTCTCTCTCTTTCTCTCTCTCTCTCTCTCTCTCTCTCTCAATGACCTCCCACTCAACTCATTCTCCATATTGACATAGGCAATCTTTCCTCTGTATTATACACTGTCTAACTCAAGACCAGACACATTGTCTTTTCATAGATCATGACTTCTAGTAAACCAAGAAGAACAAAGATTCAATTAAACTCCGTTGTTGCACCAATCAAAGACTCCAATGACCATTGGGTGCCTACGACATTTTTGACTCTTGATTGGGTATATATGCAACCCTCTGGTAAAGGAATTCATAGGGTTGCAAAGAGAAAACATGACAACAAAGAGCACCATTGGAGAGAAAAAATTCACGAATTCAAAATTGATTGCAACGGAGATTACCTAGAACATGTCTACATGCGTAGAGATATTTTGTTGGACACGGCAGTTGCTGATAGAAGTATACTTTCGCATTGTAAGTCTTACATCTTTGAATGTCAAAGATATTTTACTTGTAAATTATTGTTGCTTCATTCTATTACCTCTTTTGCAGATGTTTTTCCTTCAGATAACTATGACTGGCAGCACGTAAAATCATTTAACGGAAAATTCTCTACAATACATGCAAAATATGGAGTACTAATATATGACGGGCTCAAGTCTTCTGCGATCATAGGACTGGGTGTTTACTTTTATGATCACATGTATGAAGTTCCAAAGATGAACTTTGGGACTGGCAAATTATTGTCTCTTTCTGAGCCTATAATCGATTCTCACGATTGGCCTTATGTTGATGAATTGACCATCGAATTAACAAAATTCCAACTCAGCTTGCTGGTCATGATCCTGCCTCTAATTCGACTCCCTCTCAGGCTTAAACTGCTTCTTGGATTTTTTTCTGTAGAGGGCCTGGCTAGAACCATCAAGATGTTCTCTATCCTCGACTTCCTCTCGAATCTCGATAATTGCCTTTTCGAGGTTCATGGTAGGATCTTTCGCGAGCAAGGTTCTTGTCGTCTGGAATGATCTAGGTAAGGCTCTCAACAGGTATGTGAGCTGCTTCTCAGCTGACACAACGTTCTCTGCCCCAGAGTTATGTAGTGATAGAAACAGATCCTTCATCTTTCTTAAGAAAGAAGTGAGGTCTTTTCTATCCCACTGCAAATTCGTCAGTTGATCTTCCAGCATCATGATTTGACTTCTTGATTTTGTCTGAAATCTGGTGAGTAATGCATCCCACATCTCCTTAGCTTTGGAGAGTATAGCCAGGTCAAGTGTGAGACTATCTTCGATGTAAGACAATAGCAAGACTACTGCCTTGTCGTTTTTCTCCCTCCATTCACATAGCTCCTTGCCTGTTGTCGTAGGCATTTATTCTGTGCCATCCACACAGGGGAATAGTCCTTCGCCCTTGAGTATTAGTGATGTCTTAACTTTCCAGGCTAGAAAGTTAGATTTTGAAGAATCAAGTATTGTGTAGATCTTGCTCAACATGCTGCTGATTGAAGTCATCGCTTCTTGGAGCTTGTTCCCTTGTTGATGGTTGTTTGTTTGAATGCTTGGCGTCCTGGATCTGCTAGCTTCTTGGCTATGTCAAAGTATGACAAGATAATCGGCTTTGATACCACTAAAGAAAAATGGGATATGTTTTGATACCACTAAAAGAAAAAGTGTGATATGCTCTGATACCACTGAAAGAAGTGTGAATGAATCAGGATCGCAGTCGCGAAGCTTTTGCAAACGAACTACGACTCTCTTGCCCTCGGATGGAGTTTAGATGTGATCGTTGGACACTGCTAACTGAATCACTCCTACAGTCCTTTAGAGTGTAGTCAGACACTGCTGATCTACATTTATAAAGTTAATGCGGCATTCAACATAGTTTCAACCAAGGTGCGGAATTCAAATGAACAAGGAAACTTAGACACATGAATAAACAGCAGACGCATTTGCATTCGAGATCAGACACAGCAAGAAAATCAGCTATATTAATCTTTCTCTGATTTCTTCAAGCACTGCATGCAAATCCACGCAGTGCGTTGGCATGGGAGAAACACAGTTTTCTCACGAGCAATTGTCTCGCTTTACTAGCGGACAGTTGGATCTATAGATCCTAGACAGAATGGCCTCTGCATGCAGGCGGACATGTATTCTATATTTTTGTCTTGATTGCTTACTTGCATCAGACTACTACATTACACTGTATGTGTACTTTGTTGATCTACATGTCAAGTATCATCCAGTAAGTATAGTCGCTCTATGTAAATCTAATATTAGAGTGATTAAGCATCCACAACTATCAGGGAAATACAAGAGTGGCAGATTAGCCACGACCTAAAATGTATCTGCTGACATCATGCCATCAGATCAAATATCTGTACTTTTGGTTACTTGCATGATCTCGCTGGTACTCTTTGGAGCGTGGAGGGCAGGAGAAGGTTTCGTTTTGGTCGTTTGCCTTCTCTTGTACTAGACCACAAAAGATTCTCGTGCCAGACCGCAAAATATTCTTGTTCGTGAATCTTTCGTGTTTGCGAACCGTTTGTCTTCATCTGCTTTGACTTTCAAGTTCGCGAACTGTTCATCTTTGTTTCCTTTGACTTTCGAGTTCGCGAACCGTTCGTCTTTGTTTCCTTTGACTTTCGTGTTCGCAAAACTTTTCGTGCTTCGTGTCTCTTGACTTTCGTGTTCGCGAACATTTTCGTCAGGCTGAGGGCTGAAAACTAACAAGGCTTTGTAGTTAGAAACATTTCATTTTTTCAAGAGCTTCCTTTGTTTTTCAAGGTTCGTATTATCCTTCTATGCTCACACAAGTACAAATTAGTGTCATTATTGCAATTCCTATACATTAGTACTCTATTATATCTGCATGGCAACCTAGTTTATGGCACGTACAAAACAAACAACAAGGAGGAATCCAAGGGAAACAACATTATTGCACCAAGCCACTTTAGAAGCAATAGAAGCATGGGAAAGGCGCTCGAGGAGTGAGAGTAGGAGCAGAAGTAGCAGCATTGAACTTGTGCCGGTGGAAATGGACCAAAATTAGGACGAGCGGGCAACAATGGATGATCTTGGGGAAATTCCCATGGATTGTGAGCAGGTGCAGGGGTAGCAACAAGTGGCAATGGAAGAGCTTGGGCAGTAGCAAGCGGCTATGGATGAACAGGGGCAGCACCAACCACCTCTGGATGAGCAGCATATGGCCAGAGAAGCAGAGGATGTCATGCTGCATGATTTTGGTGTGAGGTCACTGGGAAGCCCCTCTCCAACACAGAGCTAGCGCGACGCCACTCAGGCTTTTCTGGATCGTGAGGTAGCTGCTTCCGGGCCAATTCCCAATGATTTCTTTGGGATCTTCGACAGTCAAGGTCCTCAGGAACAGGTGCCGTAGGCCCCTGCCCTCCAAACTGCCGCCCTTTCGGCTCGAGGAAGCGAGAGCATTTTCTCATCAAGTATTCTTGAAAAATGAGGATTGCTTTATGCAAGAATTATTTATGTTTTGAGACTGTTGATCAAACTTCATCAAAAGCAAGGACATAAATATAAAAAAGGATGAGAATAAGTGTTCTTGCGGCTTCAGCAGGACGTAATAATAATGAACCATATGTGATCAAAGACTGCAAGACTTAACATTGCTTTAGGAAAATTGAAACGTATACCTATATATATATATAAAGATAAACCTCCAAATTAAACATCACTGGTCAATATTAGGCACAAACTATCTGTTGACAGTCCAGAATAGTATTGATGAAGAGAGAGAATTGTGTTTGATAAAAGTTCTTGGTTCTCTTACTGTCTACAAGTTGCATGTTATCGTCCAACGTACCTCGCTCCGCCTCCCAGCTTTTGACTCTCCAGTCTACGGGTCCAATACCTTTGAATGGAGTCAGTTTTTGCGGCTTTTTATTTTGACCAGTGGGGAACATCAAGACAAATCCATAGTAACAAACCGGTCCCTAAACGGACAAGTACAAAATCTGGAATGCACGTCCTAAGTCCAGACCCAAACATGCTTTAGGAATTGGTCGGAATGAGTCGTTGACGTTCGAAGAGTCAGACTAGGGGTGGTCATAGGTTCGTGAATCCAATACGGACCAAACGAACCCATGGTCACTCATTTTCGGCCTCGTTTGCCAAGAAACACCTTGTGGGCCACGAAGAACTTAATTAGGGCATATCAAATGGGTCAAATTGCAACTCTCCGATTGATGGATCCAGTACCTTCGAACAAAATTAGTTTTTGTGGCTTTCTATTTAGGCCAGTGGGGAACGTCAAGACGAATCCACAATGACAAACTGGTCTCCCAACGGCCAAGTACGGAATCTGGAACACCCTTCCAAAGTCCATGCCCACACAAGATTTAGGAAAAGTGGGACGTTATGGACCAGGAATTGGTCGGAATTAGTTGTCAACGTTCGGAGAGCCGAATTGGGGGTGGTCACAGGTTTATGAATCCGATACAAACAGAACAGTCCCGTTGTTGCTCATTCTTGGCCTCGTTTACCAAGAAATGCCCTGTGGGCCACAAAGAGCTTAATTAGGGCATAGCAAATGGGTCAAGTTGTCTAGAGCAGCTTTCGGGGACTCCACTCTGACACAATCACTCGGACATGTGCAAGGGCCTGTAATGGGGCCCATGATGTCCTTGCTCGTTAGCTCGGACCGGACACCCCACGCAGAAGCCGTTGGGAAGGCTTCTCAGCATGTCAAACCCACATCATGGCCAAAATCTGAAGCTGTTTGTCGAAAGAGAGGTCGCTCGAAGCCTCGACGCCTTTTGCGGACCATCCCTCAACCACAGCCGCAGCCGGAAGCTCCCTAGGTGCCTCGAGCTTAGTCAGCACCAGAGGTGCCACAGGACCCCCCGCAGGACCCTCCCACGCAAGATGAGATAGGTCCTAGCCAACCAGGAACACGGAGAAGGGCAGCCACACTGCCACCACCTTGGCAAGGCAAGGTCCTCAGAAGGATGCAGCCTCCGCAACCACGTCGTCGAAGAAAGATCCGTATTCCAAACTGGTATAAGGAGATTAAAAAATACTAGAAATTCATGGAGTTCCTCATACCGAGAGCTCCATTTGTCCGGACCATCAAGGAGATCATGGACGAATTCTCCCTTGGGCTCAGAATTACGGGCGAGGCTGCTTCGGCTATCCAAGAGGCGACAGAGATGTATTTGACAAATTTGTTTGAAGACTCATTTTTGTGTGTTGTCCATTGTAAGAGAGTTACTATACTTCCAAAGGATATGTTGTTGGCAAAGAGGCTGAGACATGAGAGGAATTAAAAACAATGTACTCCAAATTTTGATATAATATCAAAAGATCATTTTTATTATCTGACTCTGTTGAATTAGTGTGTGAATTTATTTTATGATGAAATACAATTTTTTGTGAATGTTTTTTGTTATCTAAATTTTATATCAGTGTGATAATCCAATGCTGATTTTCTCGCAAGGGCGGGGAGGGGGGACATTTGGTTGGGTCAAACGTCCGCTCTCCGTGCCCTTGCGTGATTTGCACGAAAGGGCACAGAGGCAGGGTGCTTGACCGGGTCAAACGGATCCCCTCCACGCCCTCACGTGATTTGCATGCAAGGGCACGGAGGTGGGGTGTTTGATCGGGTCAAACGGCTCTCCTCTGTGCCCTTGCATGATTTGCATGCAAGGTCACGGAAAGCAGGCGTTTAACTGGGTCAAACGGCTGCCTTCCATCCCCTTGCATGCAAATCACGCAAGGGCGCGGAGGGGGGCTGTTTGGACTGCAAAATGACACTTTAGTGCCTTAAATTTTTATGATTGGTAGAAATTTTCATAACCTACCATAATGAATGAAATTTTCAATCGCATGCAGTTTGAACTGAAATATTTTTGAAAAAAAACACATTTTCTTTTAAAATTCTTTTACATTAGCCAGTGCTTCCAACAATAACTCTGATCTATTTTCTAGTCCTATTGTTGGCTTCATTAACACCGATGCTAACTTAGCAGCATCAATATGCTCCTCATAAGGTCCAACTACTGAGGCCTAAAGTAATATGGACTCAAACCCCGGGTAGAAGTTGTGCAAGATAGCGCTCCTTCGTACACAGTAGGCCTTTGGTGCAGTTTGTGGAAGCGGAGCATCAGCAAGATGCTTTGATAATGCTTTGCACTTGACCAACTCAGTGGGCCTATCAGGATTATACTCATTGCTAAAACAAAAGATATAGTTGTTAGGGAATTGTCCAATGTAGTATGCCAGGGATGCATCTGGCCTTCGCTCTGTTCGGTCCTCACGAGAACCTTTGCTCCTCACTACAAAACTGTCAATCTCCACCGCATACTGCAATACATTATATAAGAATGTTATAATTACAATGAACAGATTAAGAAATGGGAATAAACATGGACGAGAATATTTGTTGACAAGGAACTTGCCTGAGATCCTTCATCCTCATTCTCACTTTTTGCAAGGACAATTCCGTGGCCTCTGTATGGCATCTCAGTTGTGCCAATCGATAATTTTCCACATTGTTTATGCTCAACCTCCGGTGGTTGCAGTGTCTTCAGTTCACACAAAATTTTTGTCAGAGCTTTCTCAGTAGTACCTGCCTCATCTCCAATTAGCTGTCGAAATATATCGTCTAGCAGTGAGTGGTCAAAGGTGTTGGTGCCATTTTGCAATTTCACTAATCCTACCAACATCTCATCCTCTCGTAAGCCGAGGATATGTTGCAAGCCATGCAGAAACAAATACTCTTGCCCATTAATTATCACTGGGGCAAGGTCACGTATTTGCAGCATGTGATCGGAGTCGTCATCGTCCTCTGATTGGGCAGATGTTGATGCAACTGAAGTCATCTGCCATGCAAGCTCTGCTTCCTTCACGGGTTGGGTATTCCAAATAGCCAATAATCCATATGTCTTTAGAAACCAAGGTCCATTAGCGTACAACATGTGCTGTTTGCAAAAGAATCTAATTAGTACATTTCACTTGGATATAACTTACAAAGAAAAAATAAAGACAAAATACTCACCATATAATGAGTGATGTGTGTTTCTCCCCATGCATCAATCATCAATCGAGTGAATGCTTGTACTTCCATCTGATATCTATCGTAATCTTCCTCCCTCAAGTCTTTTCTATTGATAGTCAGTGACAAAGCATCAAATGCTTGCCACACCTTTGCATGTGTGGCAGCCATACGGGGATCCGAGCCAATATTTGTGTGCATTCACACACTCTCTTCCAATATTCCCATTGAAGACTACTTTCTCGTCCAGTATGAATTGACAAGAAATGCCTTGCTTTTGTGCCCCCATGGAAACTTTTGCCGGCAAGTCTTGAGTTTTTCCACTCAACTCAACGTCCTTCGAAAGATTCACATGGCCTCCATGAAGTCCCATTCTGATAACACTATTTCTAGATTTTGAATGCTAACATCCGCGCGTGATTTGGGTTGCATATTCCATGCATAGCAACAATGCAAATATAACTTGTCCAATATCCGCAATTCACCATGCATCGTGCAAAAATGAACTCTTTCTTGAGGAATCTCTAATACGGGACTCCATGCTTTGTCTAGATTGTGCCTGTTTGGTGGAACTTGTTGATTGCAATGCAACACACATTTATTTCGGCCACTTTCAGACATACAATATATGCAAAAATGTTTGGCATTCGCACCGAGCCCGCAACCAAACATGCATTTTAGGGTTTTCAAATTGGCAGCTAGTGCCATTCCACAATAAAATTTTGCCCATCAACACTTAGCAATTTTCCTCCATTTTGTGCTTGTATTACCTTGGATATATTGCATCGTTCAAATACCCACTTCAACACATCGTGGGTCTCTTTATGAACTTCGAATGCAGCTATCCACCATATATGATTTTTGGATTCCACACTAAATTTATTGGACTCACTTCCATTTGACTCCTGCAATGCTTGGTTCATCAACGTGATTGTGACACGTTCTAGTTTGTGACCTTTTACGATCTCCGCTCTATCCAACTTATTGACAAATTTAGTGTGGAATCCAATATCTGCAATACCAAATTCCTGTAAATAACATACACACAATAATTGTTGCTTACAAAAAATAGAAAAATAATAATTGAAATTGTTGTGAAACGAACTCACCATCTCTTTTGACATTGTAATGTCGTATCATCATTGCTTGGACCTTTTCCAGATCCAAAAACATATTGTTGTATTGGTTATAATGAAAACAAACAATAGATCCCTTTTGCTTGCTGAATATTTTAAAAGTATCCTGAATATGGAAGAATTCACCTAATTCATTTTCTATGAATGAATTGCATTCTCGCTTTGTAGGTTTTGAAGCAATTTGTAAGCAGGTAATATTTGATGTCGTTTCAATCCTTTTGGTCAGATTTCTTCATAAATTTTTTCAATGCTCTATATCTTTTTCAACTCACATCTCCTTGATCACATGCATAAACTATTTCTCTAACATTTGGATTCAGTTGAAACCTAGTAGCAAGTCTTCTTGCAATCTTTAAATGAAATGAATCACTCGTTTCGTTTTCCACAATCTGCATCAAATCTTTACCCTTCATGAATTGCTTCATATGTTTGGTGCTTTGGAAATGATCTCCGACCATGTTACTCAAAAATTCTTTCGTCAATCTCTTGCGTCTTTTACTAGCACCACCACCTGGTGTCAGAATATCTAGTTTGTGCCTTTTAGTATTGTCTTTTGATTGGTCATCCATTGAGACTCGACGCTTTTGCTAAAATCCATATAATATCTTTTTTAGACTAATGTTTGAAGATTGCAATTCTTCAAACTTTGTGACAGATCTGGTGAGCTCTAATTTTAGATTTGTTATCTCTTTAGCCAATGTCTGATTTGTTTGTTGCAATGATTTTAATTGCTCATTCATGTATGTAATATGAATGTTTGCACTATTCGCTAGCATTTCAGCTTGGATTCTTCGAGAATCCATAACTTGACAATAGCCAAGAAGTCTGTTGGCACCATCACCAACGAACCTTAACACACTATGTACATCACAAAATTGAGGAGAAATATTGGTCAATGGATTAGGTGGATACAAACACCTTTTACCCATAGATCGATATTTTTCATTCCTTTTAACCTCCAACAATGCATTTCGTATGAGTTCAAGTTAACAGCCCATGCAGCTTTGGTTGTGGAATACTCCTTCTCTAAGTTCACATGCAAGTGACATTTTGTTCCCATCTTGAAAAAGTCCAAGGTCCAAGAAGATCTTCAAAAACGAATTTGGCTTAATGTTAGTTTGAAGTATGCATTTGAAATGAGCTAGACATAGAGTATTGTGTCATGGCTAGGTCCTATGTGTTGTACTTTTGGGATGATATTCAATGATAGGCTTTGTCCTACTCTAAGGTTACCCTAGTATAGTCTATGTAACAAACCTACTAAAGTCTATGAAAATAGATCTTAGAGATAGCTCTTAACTCATGCTCACTCTATGTGGTAACCCATGGTAAAGGTGCCATGTAGGAGGGATTAGCATTACACTAATTATGATTAAGAAACTTGTTTAGGCAAGGAAGAGGTCTTTTTTAAGTTCAAAAAGGGCCCTAACTCGGATGTCCTCTAGAGTTTGTAAGTGACCTCGGTCCTCACTTCCTAAATGAGATAGTAAGAGTACTCCTAGCTGAATTTCTAGTGGTTCATTGCAAGAGTACACCCTATTACCCTTGTTTGCAAATAGTTTTCATCTTGACTATCTTTTGCTGGTAACTACTGCACTACTGATCCACAAACCATCCGCTATCTATCTTCCGTTGCTATCACAACAATCTCAGACGTGGTTTTTATCCATTATCGATCGATCCTTTGATTTTCCAACAAAATGCCCCAAAGAAATAAAGACTTTCCTATCTTCCATCTTCATATAGACTTTGATGACATGAAATTACCAATGGCCATTATTTTTTTTATTTGGACATTGTATGAATTTATTGCTCTAATGATTTGAGTGTCCAGGTCTTACTACCTGTAAAACTGAAAACCTTTTATGAGCCAAGTCCAATGGTATGAAAACTCACCTTTCTTTGAAGGTATGTGCAGGTACTCATGAAAAGTGCCTGAAGAACAAGCACAAGAATAAGAAGCCTTCTAGGCTTAAGTACTGACCTTTCTTTGAAGGTATGTGCAAGTATTCATGAAAGTGCTTGAAGGACAAGAATCAGAACAAGAAGCTTTCTAAGCCTAAGACAATTAAAAAAGAAGGCTCAAAGGAGTCTAGAAAGAAGGCTTATTTCTAAGTCTATAATAAAGGCTCAGAGCAGTCTAGAAAGAAGGCTTATTTCTAAGTCTATAATGAAGGCTCAGAGGAGTCTATTAAGATTGGGGACAAGGCCAAGGGACTTATCACCCTATTGATCCTTTTCCACCATGATTGAGGATGGGCAACCTCTAGAAAAAAAAGTGCCAATGAACTAATGATTATTATCCAAAAAAATTTAGGCATATACTTTGGCTTTTTCCCTAGTAAGATTGCACTTGGGTGAATTCCCAAGTTGTGACAATAAAACTCTTTATGTTAATAAATGCCAA
>MU834907.1:0-43305 GCA_029204225.1 Diphasiastrum complanatum
AATTCTGCCTCGGCCGACAAATCGTGGAGAGGAGAAAGTATTCTTATAAAAGGACAAGCCAAGTGGAAGGGACAAAGAGCAACATCAACATTTCAAGAAGGACAAATCAAAGGAGGAGAGTTATGAGGATTCATCACAATCATCAACAAGTTGCAAATCCAACAAGAAGTGCTTTTTTTTGTGGTAAGAAGGGGCAAATTTCTTCTAATTGTTTCAAGAAGAAAAAGTTCCTCAAGCAAGCTAATCTTACTAAAGAGAAAAAAGGTGAGGTAGAAGGGAGTTATGAGGAAGAATCTCTCATGATGTTAATGTACTCTTCTTCTAGTTTTGAAAATGGAAATGCATGACAAAATCTTGATAATCAACACTTTTACCTATTTTGTGATCTTGATCTTCATGGTCATCATGAGGCATGGGGGCTCGGGTTTTCCTCATTAAGGTGCAGCTATTTTCAAGGATGTGGACCTTTCAAGCCCAAGATCTTCTTCAATCATGGAGGGAACAAAAGGAAATGGTGTCAAATTGGTGGAATGCACATCAAAGGAGTTGGCAATGGATTTCCACCAAAGAAATCCTATCATGGCTTTGGTGAATTTGCTGATATTACAGGTCCATTGGCTGGTCTTCACATGATATCCATGCCAAAGGATCCACTCAAGAAGTATCTCAAGTTTTTTGTTTGATCTAGTATTTCATCAAGCTAGTTTTTGAGGAGTGTGAAGAATAGGCAAAATCTAGTTTGATCATTTTGTAATTTCATGTACATATTTAAATCACACATGTGTGGAGCATTTTCCCACGTGTGGAGAGTAGGCATAATCATTTTATCTCATTTATGTTGAGTTTGAATAGTCAATAGGCCTTAGACTTGAGTTCTAGTGAGATAGTGACATTTTTCACATGATGTTAGGATTGAAATGCATCTATTTGGCCCAATCACATTTAGAGGCATAGATCACAAGGCCAATGACTTTAAGAGGTGCATTAAATGTGGACCAATCATGTTTAGCAGTGAACATCATGAGGCCCAATCATGATGAGAGGTGCAAATCTAGGGGTCCAATCATGATGTAGGAAGGCAATCAATGGAGTCCAATCATTTTAGAGTATTTCCTTTTTCAAGAACACGAGCTAGCATTATTTGAGAAGTGCTCTCCTTTGTACATACTCTTCGAATGATGATAATCAAGTTTGTTGAGTGTTTTTGCTTCCAACACATTGTTTTTTTCTATTTTCTCTCTCTACCCGAGGAGCAACCTATTTTCATACTTAGTTTTTTATTAAGTATCATGTTATTATGTGAATGATATCTTTTGATAGCTCTTTGGTGGGTAGCTGCATGCTTGTGTGCTCTTGCCTTGAAGATTGTCAAGATAGATTGGTAGCTACAATCAAGAGATAGTTTCATGTGCAATCACACACTCCTTAGAAGATCAATTACACACTTTTGGCTATCCTCACACGTGTGAAACGACACATGTATGTATGGAGAGAGAGAGAGAGAGAGAGAGAGAGAGAGAGGAGAGAGAGAGAGAGAGAGAGAGAGAGAGAGAGAGAGAGAGAGAGAGAGAGAGAGAGAGAGAGAGAGAGAGTTTGGGGTTTTAGGACTTGACCAACAACCTAGAGTACAACTAGCTTAGCCTACACTAAAAAGAGCGAAGAGTCAATTTTAACATTAAATTCTAACATGAACATCCCAGATGGTGGCATGGCACCATGTTTCACATGTTGATTGTCCACATGTGCTTTTCTAGAGAACTTGTGTCTTTTATATTTGCTTTGCTTGAAGTGTAGTTCTGTCTTTTCAAAATAGCAAAACAAGCATCCATTGGCATTATCGATACAAACATTCAAAGAAATTAGGACAAACATTGTTGAAAACATGTCCTTGCAATCTCTCTCTCTCTCTCTCTCTCTCTCTCTCTCTCTCTCTCTCTCTCTCTCTCTCTCTCTCTCCTCTCTCTCTCTCTCTCCTCTCTCTCTCTCTCTCTCTCTCTCTCTCTCTCTCTCTCTCTCTCTCTCTCTCTCTCTCTCAAATTATACTTGTGATGACAAAAATATTTCTATAGGAAGTACTCAGTGTTTGAATCTTTGCTCATTATGGTCATTGACTAATTTTTGAGTTTTTATCACCTTTTGAAGTAGTTTTGTTGAATATCCCCATGCTATCATGTTTGCACTAGGCACACTCAAATGGCATGATATGTCATGCAAGTTTGATATCATACTTGCTATAATTCAAATAAGTTCTTTTTTAGTCTTTGACAGTGAATCTAATTTTTGTTTGTCAAACACTGATTTCTATGTCTCACAAATTTGGACATGATATTTGCTATTATTTGAATAAGTTTTTTTTCTAGTGTTTGAGATCAATAACTATGGTATTATTTGTCAACCAAAAGCTATGACCTTTATGTCAAGCAAATTTCCACATCATATTTCCTACTATTTTAATAAAAGGTGATTCAGTTTTTTTTCTCAGGCACTAGAAATAAGTTCCAAGAGCAAGAACGAAAAAATTAAAAAAAATTCTAGGTCTTTGAATCGTGATGAAAAGGAGCTCAAGAATTGAAATTACGTAAACAATTTATATAGAACCTCTTTCCAAACAAAATCTATTAAACATCCTAAAATAGGTGGTATGTGCAAGGTTGAAAATTAGGTCCAAATTTTATTTTTGCTTCTTTAAAAGAGAACCTAGTAATCATCACAAATTGCAAGTTGTAAAGACGTGATATTTGTGAGAGCCACTAGACTTGAAGTCCCCTTATAATGCCAAGAGCTTGTTTTCCCTTTGTCTTTTGACACCTTAACTAGTAAAATGTACCCCTAAAACCTCGACAAGCAATGATGGATTGCCACATACCACATAGGTCCAAGTATTATGTTACCTATTTTGTTGTCCACATGAAAATTCTTGCTAAAGGTCTAGCTATCTAAAAACTTATTTAAAAAGTACTAGTGTCCAAATTAAACAAACTTATTCTTAAACAAAGGGCTTCCATGGGGGAAACAACAATACATACACGAGTCCCCCCAAAATATATTCGGTCAATGGTGGGACAAGGCATATTATGCCAAAATTGAGATGTTATAATATTCGAAGGGCCTCCATGGGGGCAACAACAATACATACACAAACCCTCGCATGATATATTGGTCAATGGTAGGATGCGGCACATTACGCCAAAATTGAGGAAGTCCTATAATGTGCAATATGTGGTACTTACCAAAACACAAACTTAGTTCTTCACTATGCATTTAGTTCTCCTTTATGCATGAAAGTTATCGTCGCTAAGTAAAAGTTACTAGTGTCAAAAGTGAAAAACAATTTATAACTAATGAAAAAAAAATATTCCTATCATTAGCATCTTGGTATGGAAGTCAAGCCTAGCAAGGTCCTCGTGGCTCTTCCTATGGGGCTTGCCAAGAGGGGCTTTCCAAGTGGATGGTTGGTGGACCTTGGAAGGGCAATGCTTTTCGGTAGAATCTAGCTTGGTGAGATCACATCTAACTTGGCCGGCACATATCATAATATTTATAATGAACACTCTATGTGGTAAACAAACAACACCAACATGAACATGGGTGTGTCGAGAGCATGGGTGATGCTTGTTCCATCCCTTGCAATTTCCATATTGATCAAAGCTGCCAAGAGTGATGATTTGTGCTGCTTACCAAATTCACCAGGAGGTTGTTGCATGTACGCAACATACCTACTAACCACAGGATCCTACCTACAAAGTCCCCAAGCGAGGTACACTCTCGCCATGCAGAAAAATTGCAATTTGGAGCTGCTCGAGGGTGGTGATCCTAATTCTGGACAATTGCTATGGAGCTCTAAAACGCAAAACGAAGGTTCCGGATGCTATGCTACCTTGCTATCAAATGGGCATTTGGTGGTTAACAATGGAATAAGTGTTCAAAAATATATCACTCCCTTCCTCAATTGTTCCTTGAACCCGGGAGATGAGTTCATACTTATTCTACAAGATGATGGAAATCTTGTTATATATTGCTCTACCCCACTTAACAAGCGTACAGCTGGGTGGAGCAGTGCAACAAATGGTCTGTAAAAATCGTGTTGTGAGTGGTTTTTAGCTATGAGCTATGAGCTTCACATTCAATAATGTGATCAAGGATGATATTGTATTTTGAGATGATTTGTGTGTGAAATAGTTCCTTGCCATCCTCAATAAGAGGATCTTGCTTGCGTAAAGGATCATATTGGCATTTCATTTCATATGTTTGAAGTGGACTCAATCATGCAAATAACTTCATTCCTCTGCAAATTACAATTTCAGCATTGTGCATGAGTTGTTTTACATAAAAGGACATTAAAATGAAATGTGAAGTAGATAATCATTTGTCAAAGCGACACATTATGAAAACTTTTAAGCCCATAAAACTTAATAGCAAATACATTAATAAAGAATTTAGGGCAACACATTACATCTTGTAAAAAGTCAAAATCTATGGGTGATAGAAATATTTTTAGCTATAATGTAAAATGCCAAGATAATCCTTTATGCTCAAGAAAAGTCCTTTTGGTGACCTTTAGAGCCGGTTTTAAAACTACTTAGGTATGCTACAACTTACCAACTTTGCCATAATTTTATGGTTCTTACCAATTGCAAAGGTCACTAAAAAGACTATTTTCCAATACATAAAGAACACCAAAGTTGAATGCACAAGCAACACTTACACAATTTGCTATTATTATTATTATTATTATTATTATTATGGTTTTCAAATTTTGGTCAAAAAATGAACTACGAGAGCTGAATAAGTATAGGATAAACTTGAGGGCTTGAGGAGAGGGTGGTCCTGAGGGGTAGCTTTCAGCCTTGGACTTTAGCCGATGCTTTCCTGCTGCCCAAGATGTCTCACCTCAAAAAGTCACCTAGGTCTTTATGGGCATAGTGCCTTGCCCAAGCAACCTTCAAGTTGTTTATGAGTAACTCACCCACGCCCATGTCTAATCACATGCTCCAATCTTGGACTTGGTAGCTACACAAGTAGAAGTTGCATCATGCTCCTTCGCTTGGCCTTCAATGTTTGATTTAATCTAGTTGAATCAACCTAGTATGATGAAATAATGTTTTCTTTTGGTGCAATCATAGTTAGTTGTGCTAGTTCTTTAGTGTACAACATGTTTCCTGTCCTAGTAAACTTACTAGAAAGTTCACTAGAATGTAGTATAATAGTAGAACACCAAGAAGAAAGCACAAAAGAGGCATATTTTGTCATTACTGGTGATATTTCAGATTTAGCAATGAAGTCCACTGGAATGGCATAATGAAGATGGAGAGACAAACTGGTTCGGGAAAGTCGGCATAGTTCAAGAATGGAACCGGCATCTTTTCTCAAAAACCGGCATGGCAAAATTTATACAAGATTTTTTATGTCATAAATCTTGAGTTTTATAGGGGGGAAACCGGCAAGTAAGAGCTTGTCATTAATAGAGGCCGAAGAACTTTTTCACATATCGGTCTTTCCCGAACACTGCTGGCAAGAAGAGAGCACAAAAAAGGCCTATTCTGTCATTATTGGTGATATTTCAGATTTAGCAATGAAGTCGAGTGGAATGGCATAATAATGAAGGTGGATAGACAAACTGGTTGTCGAACGATATTGTTTAATGGCACCGAGTACTGATAATAAAACGGACACAAAATTTAAATGAGTGGACATGAAATAAACAGACTCATTAGTTCTCCCAAAAGAAAGTCCATCTCTTATGTCAATTGATAGGCTGTCTATCAAAACTAATCGACTAGCAGTGTTTACAAGGAACTCCATTCTACACTTTCTGATAGAGGTCGTTCCCACAGTCAGAAAAGGAACACATCTCCAGAATGGGTACTAAATCTACTATATCGGAACATAAGACTCAGAACTTAGAACAAAACCAATATGTGCATGAGAACAACTTCAGAGATTACTGTGAGAATAGATGTATCCATCTGTTGCTGGCTCATCTGCTATCCACATTGGCCACTGATATACTTCTGAAAACCACTTATTAGAAAATAGCCATTGAGAAAAGGCTATTGGAAATGCGCTGGTGAAATCTGTCCAATCTGCAAAATGGCTACTTCTTAAGCAGCTGCTGGAGTTATATGTGGTCACATCAGCTGCGTCTGAAGACCCACGCTGCCTGGTAATTTGCATGAATAGAGATGGTTCTTTAAACCGTATAGCAAGAAGAACTATATTAGAAACCATCTGTAAACTGCCGGTGGAGATGCCATCGAATCTGTGAATGTGGCTTCACTGAAAGATGCCTGCATGATTCAGCAAACATGATTCAAGCATGCACGTTCATGGATGCAATACCAAGTCTTGTCAAACTCAACTCATTGCAAAGGACATGATATTGTATATTGCCATGGGGAGTTTGCTGATCAACCAAACAACAATTTTAATGTCCCAAAAAAATACCATACATCAAAGCAACTTTTCTATTTTTGTGAGCTTCAATTTGTTAGTTTCTTAAGCGGGTATCCAACTCTTGAATGATCTATATAGTTGGAATAGATTTGAAAAGTTCATATGAATTAGACTAACTTGTGTGAAAATTCACAAATGATACATGGGAACATGCTCTCACACATGTGAGAGCATGTTCCCATGTATCTAGACTAGGCTAGGTAGGTTAGAGCCCAATCATAGGGGTTAGTTAGTCACTTTGGTCAAAATTCCTAAAATAAAGGGCCAAACTCCACAAATCAAGGATGTTGGTGAGATGTAGCCTTTGGCCCCAAATCTGAACTGTTCGCTGCTTCTTACACACTAGTAGGACTTTCAATGGAGGTCCAAAATACTTAAAGAGAGTATCTCTCATGTGGTACATGAGCACATGTAGATATTCTTAGTTTAGGCTCACTTTTAGCTTCTTGATTTTGTCGATTTTTTCTTTGGGTCAAAATTCAAAAGGACTACTGGATTGATTTTTAGTAGATTGACTTGGATTAGTGCAAGTTTGAGATGGTTTTGTTGTTGTTAGAGACGGTCAAAATAGATCAATAATAGCTTTTTGAAAATCACTGTTGGTGGGTTGAAACTCATTGGCAATGAAATTAGCATCAACAATGGTCTTCCCTTTAGCATCACAAATTACAATTTCAAAAAAATTATCGTCCTTGCTTATAGATGCCAAACCAATAGTATAGATCTTTGTATTCTATAGGGTAGCCAAAGAAGATACTTTTGGTATAGATTACATCTAGCTTTTTCCTAGTTGTGGAGCTTGATTTTTGATAGATTTTGGACTCAAAACATTTTGTAAATAGCATATTGTAGCTATGGCTTATACCCAACATTTCTTAACCAACTTTGTAGGATTCAACATTGATCTAGGCCACTTTCCCTTTTGTGTCAATGAATTTCATCAAGATAAACCTCTTGATCAAAACCATTGACAAAGACACCTTTTCTGGAACCATTAATTGCATTCAATCCATGAAAACAACCATCCATTTGCATATCATCATCTACACAAGAAGATGTACTGAGACATGTGAGAAAAGCAAAGTTTGTACCTTCAACTTGCTTACCCTTCTCATCATATGTAAGCCTAAATGGCGTTTGCCTTTGCCTTGAGGATCTTCTTAGAACTTGACTTGGAGAGGCATCTCCACCATCACCATCATAATGATTTTTAGGGTAAATGTGAAAGTTAAAACATTGATTTGTTAGCTTTTGAACTTGATCTTCATGATTAATCGACTGCTCATCCAGTGTATCATGTAAATTTAGTTTATATGATGATGACAGTTGGATATATTCAAGATTTTACCCATTTGGAGGACTTATCATTTGATGAACCTTTGGAACCTGGAAGAGTACTCAGAATCAGAGATAAACAATTGAGAAATCGTTCTATCTCTGAGTGCTTGATTAGGTTGATTGGTTAGATTGAGGATAATGATTCGTGGGAAAGAGTTATAAGCATACAAATGTGGATCTTCTCTAGTTTGCTCGTTTTGAGGACAGAACTTGTTTAAGGGGGGGAGAATGTTACGTCCATGTCCAATATGTGGGATTCAGAATAATTTCTGATATGGATAGCGTGTCAGTCCAGTGTATATGCTTATTAGTTATGCCTCATCATTAAGGACTTGGCTGGTAATGTAATTAATAATCTTATGAGGGCCCAGACCTATAATTGGACATAGGAGCACTTGCATGGTGTCTGACAGCTATATTGCAAGAATAGGAGGTCAATTGCTTATTCGGGTTGCATGGGGGTCCTAAGAGAATTTCTCTCCTCATGGGAGAGAATATATACTAGTGGAAACTCGCCCATCTACCTATTGGATTTACTGATCATTGAAGCTATGCTCTCCTCTCTTGCATTCATTCACCATAGCATGGGGGTGAAGTGGTTAGGGTATTTACTAGCCATTTCCTGATGGTTGGGTGGTTTTGCTCCACAGGTGTCCTATTGGTTGCATGCAACAAGATCTAGTCGGATCTTCACTTGGCGATTCTTACAAAAAACTAAGGCGTAGAAAAAAACTAGAGGAAAAACGGAGAGCAACGACGTCTAAACCGTCAAAAACTAACAACTAAAGTTCAAAAGACTAAGAAAATGGGCTATCTTGAGCTTAGGTAGCACAAACAAGCAACTTAGAAATGTGGGGTGAAGGAATGAGAACGTACACTCCTTTACCCCCTCCCCTAAGCTCCTTCACTTCCTCCATGCAAAAAGGACAAGTGGGGCCCAAGAAAGTCTCCATTTGTCCCTTCTAGAGTTTCTCCACTATGTGGGAGCTTTAAAAAGTGCCACATGGCCCATGGACTCCAAAAGGACATTAAATTTAATTAAGGTTCCTCTCTCACCTATCGACTAATCGGCTTTAATCTTCGTCCATTCGTTTATCCAGTTATGTGGATTTTCCCGTGTTTTTACAATCTGCAGAATTACAAGCGTTTTTACACAGTCTGTAGAAATACACGGAGTTTGACAACAGTGTCGGAAATTTTCTCTCTACAAAACCCGACACTATCGCCTTTTTGCCAATTTTCTCTCAAAGCGACACTGTCAAAAATTGCAAGTAAAAATATAGTGTCGCATTTTTCGCCTGTCAAGAATTTCGAGTAAAAATGCAGTTTCGCCTTTTTTGCATTTTGCGTCTGTCAGAAACAATGTCTCATTTTTTATAGTTGCCCCAAAATGCTAAGGAAATGATTTTGGCAAAGTGTGGGGCTACCCCAAATATTAAGGAAATGAGATTTTGCGACACTGGCACATTTCTTGCAAAAAGCCGACACTGCCGTCTTTTTGCGACACTCGTTTTTTCTGATGACAGTTTCACGTTCATTTCTGTAGAGTGACAGTTACGTTCATTTATGCAGACAGACTGTTTACGACCAAATGTCACCACTTATCAACAAGCAACTCCTAAGAAAAACTGGATGAATGCCAACAGACTCCAGCCAACTGGCAGCCGCGTTTGATGACCTAATTTCTTAGTATAAATAAGTTGTTCATACATTTCACAATAGAGGATGATATACTCAACGCTTTCAGCGCTTTTGTCAAGCAGATCGTTATCACGACCAAAAGTATTGTAGTTAGCTCTCTATCAAGCTTTCAAGCTTGAACTCTCTTGAGCATTCTAGCTCAGTATTTAAAGTTTATTTTAGAGTTGCTATTGCGCTACTACTTATTAGCAAAGTTGCTTATTTCAGACTTATTCTCAGTTACTCAAAGATAGTTTAGAATGCGCGATTTCTATCTGCTATCATTTGCGCTCATTTGCATCTGATTTGTTTTTCTGAATCAATCAAACTTCTTATTGCGTTTAGTATGTGTCAAAATGTATGCATCTCTGTATTGTTTTTGTAACTGATAGAAATTGTCTGAGAATTCAATGCTTCATGTTTGGCTATGTAATCACTTAGTTTCTAGCAATTTCAAGGTTAGTTGCTAAAGATTGAACGTGATTCCCATCACTACTGTTTTGTTCAATATTGATAGACATAGTCATGCATTGGAAGTAGGAAAAGTTTTTGTTTTTAGTTTACAACCTATTTCCGACATGGTGCTCTATAGCATTCTAATTTGATATTAGAGTATTTCTAATGTCCTATCAGATTGATCTATCATAGTATCAGTGCTAGATCACGACATTATGGTAGTTATTACTACTCCCTTTATCTGAATCATCACGGTATCATATTTGTGATCTCTATCAAGGCCTAATACTATTACGATATAAGAGCGCATAGCTTTAATACTTGATATCTTTCGCGATATCAAATTGATATTATATTCTTCAATTCGTTTCATCTTTTCAATATCAGAGAATTGTTTTCCTATTGTTGGCATCATTACATCTTAGCGTCATCGATACAATCGACAGACTAAGTTCCATATGGATTCTCAAAGTAACGCTGGTCAAGTTGATGAAGACTTTCCTAATCGCCAACGAGTTGTGGGATGTTGTTACAGGTACAGAAGTGAAGCTTGAAGCCGACGCAGACAACTGAAATTGGAAATCTTAGGATGGTAAAGCATTTTCGCTCATCATCCTCAATATATCAAATACGTAGATTGGACACATAGTTGAAGCCAAAACTTCAAAAGAAGTTTGGGACATCCTGAATTCACTATACGACGTGAGGGACGTAACTACCAAGTTACATCTACGAAGGAAATTCTTCACACTCAAGATGTCAAATGGTGATTCTCTTCATAGTCACATTAACCAGTTTAAGAATCTCATGCAACAGATGGTCGTTGTCGGATCAGTCATAGACGATCAAGATGCAATCATGATATTGCTTTCAAGTCTGATATGAGAACTGGGTGACGATCATATTGACACACTCAGATTTAACTCTTACCAAAGTTATCACTATGTTGCTGCAAGAAGACAATCGAAGAAGTCAGGACGTTTCGTCTACTTCCTCCTCTCAAGCTCTATACGTCAACAAAGACTCGAAACGACAGAAGCAGAAAAGCTCCAAGAAGGGCTGCAACGAATCAGAAGCTGACTCAAAGTCAAAGACAATTATCAGATCTACAGTCGAAGAAGAAGACGTTTTGCAGGTATTGCAAGCGCAATAGATCAGGATTGCCGAATTCTCAAAGCAAAGAACGCAGCCAAGCAACCTGATCAACAAGCAAATACTGTTATATCATCTCCCTAGGTCGAAGTGGACGAAGGCGCATTTATAGTCAAAGACCAAAGCACATTTTTGGATGATTATTGGTTTCTTGATTCTGGAGCTACTCAACACATGACCAATCAACGTGAGATCCTTAACTCCTATACGTATTACAACAGAGAGAAATATGTTCATCTTGGTGACAATACCACTTACACTATTGAAGGTGAAGGTATTGTAAGATTGTGATTCCAGCATGATCAATTCAAACTACTGTCAAAAGATTTATATGTTCCTAAACTCTCTACAAATCTGTTATCAGTAAGTAAAATTACAGATTTAGGACATAAGGTAGAATTCAAATCTGATCAATGCAAAATTATTGATAGGAGCAACAAGGTCCTTGCACTCGGCAAGAGGCAGGAATACTTATATAGATTGGCACATTGTTATTCTGATTCTAGTCAAGCCTTGAAAACCTCTATGCTAGTCAATAAAGCATTACTATGGCATCATCGCTTAGGACACTTGAATTATGCGATCTTCCTGTCTATCATAGCTACATCTTTGGAAAGCAAACTAGGAATCCTTTTAGATCAAGCCATAGGCATGCAGCAAAAGATCTATTAGATGTTGTTCATTCAGATATTTGTGGACCTATGCAAACTCCTTCATTGCTAGATGCAAAGTATTTCATTACTTTTATTGACGAATTTCCTAGAAGAACAGCTATTTACTTCATTGAGCACAAATCAAAGGCTTTCATCAAGTTCAGACAATTCAAAGAGCATGTTGAGAATCAAACTGGCAAAAGAATCAAAGCATTGAGGTCAGACAACGGGGGAGAATACATCTCCACCAAATTCAAGGAGTACTGCCTTAACAATGACATTGAGCAACAGTACATTACCTCCTATTCACCTCAGTCAAATGGTCTTGCTAAGAGAAAGAATAGAACCTAAGTTGAATCGGCAAAGTGCATGTTATAACATGCGTCACTTTCGAAGTCCTTCTAGGCTGAAGCTATTTCAATAGCAACCTATATTCAAAACAGATGTCCTACTAAAGGTCTCTCATACAAAACACCATTCAAAATTTGGACAGGTACCAAACCTTCTTTATCAAACTTACGAGTTTTTTTAGATGTACTATGCATATGCGCATATTCCTCGTGATCTCAGGAAGAAGCTCGACTTGCAGAGTATCAAATGTATTTTCATCAGCTACACTACTTTAGAATAAGCTTACAAGTTGTTCGATCCTATCGAGTCGAAGATATTCACTAGCCGGGATGTCATCTTTATCGAAGATCAGTTTCAAGACCTCAAAGAAAAAGGCAACGCCCATGTAGCCGACCTGTCAAATTCTCCTGACATATTGAACTTCCCAGTTCCTCAGTCGACTATTTTCATTGAATGTCCAAGCTCATCTACTCTTGACGAACAACGTATCAACGACAAATTAGAAGATGATGATATTGTAGTTCAACAACTACAGTATGATGGAAATGATCAACTTCTATTACCCAGAAGATCTTCAAGAACTAGTAGACCACCTATCAAGTATATCGACGAGTCTGCAACCTACCTTGTTCAGGAGCCGACAACTGTTGAAGAGGCACTCAGTCAGCCCGATTTTGATCTCTGGAAAGACGCTATGGATAAAGAGTATTCATCTCTTATCAAGAACCAAACATGGACGATTGTTGAATTACCTACTAGCAGAAATGTACTTGATTGCAAATGGATTTTCAAGGTCAAGCACAATGCAGATGGTAGCATCAACCGGAGAAAGGCACGACTTTTAGCCAATGGTTTTTCTCAGGTATGCAATGTTGATTATACTAAGACTTTCAGTCTAGTAGTCAAGCACTTTTCAAAGTGCCTCAAAATGCTAAGGAAATGACTTTGGCAAAGTGTGGGGCTACCCTAAATATTAAGGAAATGAGATTTTGCGACATTGTCACATTTCTCGCAAAAAGCCGACACTGTCATTTTTTTGCGACACTATTGCTTTTTCTAATGACAGTTTCACGTTCATTTTTGTAGAGTGATAGTTACGTTCATTTATGCAGACAGACTGTTTACGACCAAATGTCACCGCTTATCAACAAGCAACTTCTGAAAAGAACTGCATGAATGCCAACAGACTCCAGCCAACTAGCAGCCACGTTTGACGACCTAATTTTTTAGTACAAATAAGTTGTTCATACATTTCACAATAGAGGATGACATACACAACGTTTCCATCGCTTTTGTCAAGCATATCGTTATCATGATTAGAAGTTATTGTAGTTAGCTCTCTATCAAAATTTCAAGCTTGAACTCTCTTGAGCATTCTAGCTCAGTCTTTAGAGTTTATTTTAGAGTTGCTATTGTACTATTGCTTATTAGCAGAGCTGCTTATTTCAGACTTATTTACTCAGAGATAGTTTAGAGTGTGCGTTTTCTATCAGCTATTATTTGCACTCATTTGCATCTGATTTGTTTTTCTGAATCAATCCAACTTCTCGTTGCGTTCAGTATGTGTCAAAATGTATGCATCTCTGTATTGTTTTTGTAACTGATAGAAATTGTCTAAGAATTCAATGCTTCATGTTTGGCTACGTAATCACCTAGTTTCTAGCAATTTCAAAGTTAGTTGCTAAAAATTGAACGTTATTTCCATCACTACTATTTTGTTCAATACTGATAGGCATAGTCATGCATTGGAAGTAGCAAAAGTTTTTGTTTTTATTTTACAACCTATTTTTGACAAGAGGTACACACTTTGCTTTCCTAACCTCTTTTGATGAACCTACTTAAGTAGATGAAGCAAGAAACAAAGAGGCATGGATCCAAGCAATGGATCTTGAGTATCAAACTCTTATGAAGAATGGAACATGGAGATTGGTGGAGATACCTAAGGACAAAAAAGCTATTGGATGCAAATGGATCTTCAGGGTGAAGACAAACCAGGATGGATCTATCAACAAGTACAAGGCAAGGCTGGTGGCAAAAGGTTATGCTCAAGAACATGGTAAGCATTCGGGTCATCATCTCTCTTGCTACTCTTTATGGATGGGATCTATAGGAATTGGACATTGCAAATGCATTTTTAAATGGTGATATTGAGGAGGAAGTGTACATGGAGCAACCCCAGAGCTACATTTCATCTACAAAGCCAAATCATGTGTGTCTACTACAAAAGAGTTTGTATGGCCTTAAGCAAGCACCAAGAAGTTGGTACGCTAAGCTTAACACTTTTTTACTCTCTCAAGGGTTTTTTATGAGTGAGTATGATCATTCATCACTTTATTATAGGTTTTCTGGAAATGATATTACCATCTTGCTAATCTATGTGGATGATATCATCTTGAGTGGTGGAAACAATCAAGATGTGGAGAATATCAAGAGTGCTCTTAAGAAGGAATTTGAGGTGCATGATCTTGACCGTTTACATTACATTTTGGAAATAGAAGTGATTAGATCTTTTCAAACTACTTCCATTTGTCAAGAGAAATATGCTAATTCTATTTTAGAAATATTTCATATGGTAGATGCAAAATCTTGTGATACACCTATGGAGTCTCATGTAAAGCTAATAATAAGAGGTAATGAAAGATCCTTCAAGGACATTACTCTCTATGAAAAGCTAGTTGGTTCACTTATCTATCTAATCATCACAAGAACAGATCTAAGCTATTGTGTTGGTAGATTGAGTCAATTTATGCAAGATCCTAGTGAGGAGCATTGGAAGCTAAGAAAACGAGTTTTGAGATATATCATGGAAACTCAAGATTTTGGCATATTGTATGAGGGATCATCACCTAACTTGTTTGGATGGACTTGTTATAAAAGGATGTGACTCATGGGAAGAGAAGAATTCTCTCTCTCTCATCTCATTTCATGCTTATACATGAGTTCTCTTTGAGTCATCTATCCATTGGTGCACTATATTGGTGATATCTTGCAATTTTGTGTGTAGAATGCTCATTAAATGCTATTTTCAGATCCACACGTGTAAAATATAGTAGCTTACTATTTTTGAACAGATAGCAACTTCATTTCATGTTTTGATAGTTGTTTAATCAAGATCTATTAGATTTTGCATCTCATTTATAGAGTAGATGCTGATTTTTCTACATTGGCAAGGTTGGTTGTCTTTCTAACCACAAATCAAAGGGATGATTTTGGATCTTAATGATCTGAATTCACAGTTAATCCTCTTCATCCTTTGATGCTTGATTGTGCTTGGATGTAGGGTCGAAGATGGATAGGAAATACCCACTACAGATTCGATTAAGTCGAAAGTATATACAGTCTGAATGCATACAGATGTGCGATTCCTGAAACAATACTCTGACTTTGAGGGGTTTGATCAACACAGATTCGACGGTTGTCGATTCAAGGTTTGTCGAGCCCATATCTGTTTGCAATTTTTGTGTAATTCTAAAGACTATTCAAAAACACGTGTATTTATATAGAGTATGCAACTATACAAGTATTTACCGCAAATGAATGGATTTAGATTAGTTGTGAGAAAGGATAGGAATACAATAAGATGATGTATTACACTAAAAAGAAAATACAATATCCTTAGATGTGTGTGTTTATAAACCTAACAAACCTAAACAATAATTTTTGCAATCTCACATTACAAGAATAAATCAATTTGTAATGTTCCCGTGATCAACCAAACAATACAAGTTTCGCAACAAATTAAGGAGAATAAGCTCACCTGCATCCATCCACAACAACAACCGTGTAAAAACATGGGCATTCTTGTGGGAACTACAGGTGTCTACACTTATTCTCAGTTGTTATCCATTTTGCAATTTAATGTTACAATGTATGGCAAGATTTTTGAATGGCACTTAAAATGAGAAGTGCATTACTAATTATTTTAGACTATTTAAATCTTTATAATATTCTCTCATGTACATGCCGCCGCCCCCCCCCCCCCTTTTCCCCCGATTTTTAACCAAAGGCCAAATTCAATTGATTACCAAGTCAAAATGTAAGAAATGACAATAGGGAACCCGTGTTCATCACGGTAAGTCAAGTCCCATATTTCATCGTTTGCTGTTTTTTGTCTAAAGATCAACACTTGTAATCGTTACTATCTTTTTTCTTTTTTTTCGTTTTTCTTCTCATGTGAGTTGCCATCCATTATGTATGTTGGAGTGGCCAAACCCAATTCGGTGGATTTTATCTCAATACTTTGTTTCGAAGTTCTATCAAAAAGTATCATGACTTATCATCACACCGACGAGCAGCAGAAGTTAGAGCAATGTTATTGTAGGAAATATAGTTGAGACTAGTAATTTTCCAGAACTTATAGCGCATTTTTCCATATGAAGTACATTAACTTCTTGCATTACTTACAAGTTGAACTATAGATTCATGTAACTTCCACCAACTTTATCGGGGTTCAGCTCATGCAGAACACACTTTTTTTAATATATATATCACATTCCAAGAGTATATTCTTAATTGTCATCTAAGAGATTGCCAAAACAACAAACCAAAAAGAAGTTCGAGTTGTTTTTTAGTAGTAAGAAGTCTCAAACCACATGTATTTTAGTGCACATGAAGTACAAGGCAGCCTGTAGCGTTGTCTAATCTGCAATAGTCTGACCATGTATTATGTTAACTTATGTACAGTAAAGTACTCTCGTTACACTGCACATTTAAATATGAAAAACTAATAACAGCAGATTGTTGTAAAAAAATTTGATAGTAACAATTTTTTTTAACTTGAAATAATTGCGCCACATGCCATATCGTGACCAAATCTTTTTTTTAAGGTACCAACATAAGTCACTGCTTGCATGTTCATCAACGAAACTAGGCAATTTTTTAATGACCACAAAATCTCATCGACTACCATAGGAGTTTTTTAAAAAATAACAAATAGCTATCTTCTCCAAGTTTGATCAATAGTAAATCAAGTTATTAAGAGTTCGCCTTTTTTTTTTTTCAAAATAGACGAAAAAACGAGACAGATTTCTTGTTTTGGTTAAACCAAGTCATCCGTTAAGCTCTTTTTTCAAAAAGCAAACCCGTACTCGGTCGACGAGAGTGGGCCAAAGAGTAGTGCAAATTATCCATAACTTCGTAAGACTACTTTTTTTATTTTTGCCATTTAAAGCCCAAACCCATCGTTTTTTGGCAAACACTTAGCAGAATGTTACAAAATTAGCATAAACAATTCAACGTTAAGTACATATAAATAAACTAAATTAGATCAAAAAGAGCCAACAAGAAGCCAAACTAGAAGTAAAAAGCATAAGAAAAATGTAACCACAAGGGACATGGAATCTAGGCAGTCTAATTAAAAAACCAGCACAAGGAACCACATAAGAACCAAAGAAAGCCCCCTCTTTAAAAAAAAAAAAAAAAAAAAAAAAAACAAGGCAAAACAGA
Source organism: Diphasiastrum complanatum (assembly GCA_029204225.1). Lineage (NCBI taxonomy): Eukaryota > Viridiplantae > Streptophyta > Lycopodiopsida > Lycopodiales > Lycopodiaceae > Diphasiastrum > Diphasiastrum complanatum. The sequence goes on from MU834907.1 coordinate 17,529, forward strand.
CTTAGCCCAGAAAAAAACCTTACCAAAACGTCATTCTACACCAAACTATAACGACCACAAGACACACAACCAGCACACTGGAATCCGAAACTTGAAAACCAAAAAGGAATCCACTAGTAAAGCCACAACTAACATAACATAGTACATAGATAAAAACACGTTAACTACGAAAGTAACAAACAACGTAAAGCCACAGGTAAAAAGTCTGCAAACCAAAAAGAAAAAACAACTAACAACCAAACAAGGTTAGTACGTACATAAATGCAGGCACAGACAAAGGTAGCAAAGGCCAAAGAAACGATTACATTCACAAGAAAAACCAAGACTGGAAGAAAAGCACAGAAAGAAAGGAGGAACAGAGAACAAACCTTATCAGAAGCCACCAAACACGGCCAGCAAAGACAGAGCCAAGACCACCAAACCGGAGCCCAGGAGCAGAAACGCAGCCTACTACAGGCAGAAACACCAACCACTAGCAGCATAAAAAACCCACGGCCAGAAAACGGGCAAAGGAGGGCAACACTTAAGCCACAGGGAAAAGGGCAAACCAGAAGAGCAAGGAGCAGAAGAGCACAACACCACCCACACTAGGACACTTATACTAAGCATAAAGCCAGTCCACATCAACAGAAGAGGTGCCAAAAACCAGGGCAAGTCAACAAAGCAAAGAAAGAGCCCAGAGAAACGAAGCCAAAAAGTCGTGAAATTAGTTTTTAAATTTTTACAAAGGAAATGGTGATGCCTCACAGAACGTAATCTGTGGGGCAAATTTTTTTTTACAAGCACCTTCCGGACAACGGAAGGTGCACGTAAAAAAAGTTACGTTTCTGACACCTTCCACCCGAAAGGGGCATGTAAAAAAAAATTACGTCAAAATAAAAAGAAAAAAAAATGTAAAAATGGAATTCACGGAAGGGAAGGGCCTCGGAGCAGGACCTCCCCCCCCCCCCCCCCCCCCCCAATTAAACCACCGCCAGAGGTAGGCAAGCAATCAACCAACCAGCAAACGAGTTAGCAAAAAACAAGCAACAGCCCATGCAGCTCAAGGTAGGGTGCACGCAGACCAGAGAGAGAGAGAGAGAGAGAGAGAGAGAGAGAGAGAGAGAGAGAGAGAGAGAGAGAGAGAGAGAGAGAGAGAGAGAGAGAGAGAGAGAGAGAGAGAGAGAGAGAGAGAGAGAGAGAGAGAGAGAGAGAGAGAGAGAGAGAGAGAGAGAGAAGCACGAAATCAATAGGACCAAGAAAATTAAATAACTAAAAGACAACTATAACCAACTAACACCCAAACAAGCAAGCAAAAAAAAAAAAATCACAGGAGAGGTACAGAAACACACACAAAAGAACAACAAATATCACAATGGAACAATAGACGAATAATCAACAAAGAAAAATAACTAGTTAATAGCCGGAAATTAAGTTAAGCAATTAACTGTCAAAATTACAAACATCGACCAAGTCAAAGTTTTAGGTCGACCATACAACTCCATAGCATTAATCTTAAGAGACGGTATCTGCGCACCAACAAATTTATCCAAACCAAAATGGTGCACTACCATCATCATAAAAAAACTAAGTGACCAGTTCAAAGTTGCCAGCTGAAACTGTAGAGAAGTATTAACGCAAAGTTTTTAATCCATCGAAGCCATCATAGGCAACAATCCTCAGTTGCCAAAAAACTATATGGCGACTCCTAAAATCTCTTTTTTCACGCATCGAGGAGACCATGTGAACGTCTACTCCTCTTTGCCATTGCAATACATACAATGTGAAATCAGTAATATAGTCATAAAAAATGATGTATTTGTGTGTGTGTGTGATCCCACCATCCATCCCTCAAAGCAAGATAACCACACTAGGTAGTGCAACAGGTATATCTAGTGGGGTTATACCTGCCGCACACCTGAAAAAAAAGACACTTACATAGACATTCACAAATGGCCAATGCACAACATCTTGCACCAGGAAAGTGACCCTCCAAGAATTTTCCAATGATACGTATCAACCTTGTCTCATCAACTGGTGTCACAAGGGTGATACCCTTGTGATACCAGCCGGTTATGAACCCGGATATAAACTTGTTTGAATTGCTAAAAATATGATTTTTAAAGAATAATATCATAATTTAAGATATAAAAAATCTGAAATATAAAGAAAATTATCAAAAATAGTACTACTATTGATACCATGGCAAAAATTCACAAAATCTCCCAAACCTGGGTATCAATATGAATAGTAAGTTAGTTAATACTGGGTGTCCAGTTTTAGACCCTGGTATTGAAATTCATATACGAGTCGGGTAGGTTTTTTGATACCCATTATTGATAAGAGCCGCGACCCTATATACCCACCCAACAATGGTTATTACCCTTGGAAGAGTAATCTCTACTTTATTGAAATAATCATTATCCAATTTTCATAAGCTGAATGGATGTCAAACTATTGAGCCTTGCCATCATGGAAGAAGACTGTTCCTAACACCCCACAAGTTACCTTAATGCCAAAAGCTTTTTGTCTCTTGTATTTTGTTGCTATGCTAAACTTGATGTTGTTACCAAGTAAATAAAAAAATCATAATTTATCAAATTGAAATGCTAGCTAAAATTCTTCGCAAGTTGACATTTGAAATGATGGATTGCAGTAATGATGTTTTTTGTTTCATAACTTGATAGGATTGGATTAGATAGTGAGTTTTGGAGATGAGGCATGTTTAGAATCTATTTGAAGTTGATGTTGGCCTTGATATATTTTGAGTGTACAATGAGAGATTATGTGTGAAACTTTTAGTTTTTTTCATATGTACCTTAGCCTTATCTATTTCAAGCTTTGAATACAACTCAAACTCTTGGGGGTTCACATCCTTGGGCCCCGCAGGTGACCAAGCAATGTTCTTATCCACCAAGATAACATATACGTGGTAGACTTCAATTTCTTTCCTTAACACATAGGCACCTTCGATCTTTGACCTTGCATATTGAACTCTATCTTTCTCGCTTGTTGGAGATTGATGATTGATGGTAAGCAACATATATCTACTGCTTTCATTGTCCATAAGATCAGCACATTCTACCATAATATTAAAATAGTCTACAAATAATATAGACGTTAAACCTCCCTTAAAAATTGCCAATAACCCATGATGTCTTCTTTACGAAACTAGAATTTTAAATAATAAACAAAACCTGAATGCAAGAGAAGATGAGATTGCAAAAATACATGGTTCTTCAAATTCATTAATCCCATCAATGCTTCACAAAATCATATTTAATTCACCTTAACAAACACACACACAGAAACAAACAAACAAACAAGTAAAATAAAACAAGTACAAGGACATCACCAACATCACTTTACACTACTCAATGAACTTATCAACATGATGATAGCAAAATTTTGAGAAGAAAGGGGCTTCAAACCAAAAAAAACCACAATAATTATGAAAAAAAGCATGTGTTGTTACTTAGAAGAATATAGTTCTTGTAGACCAGCCAATTCTAGTATTGAGGTATGGCGGTTACTTGAATATTCCCATTCTAACATAAAAAAATAATGCGTATTTGTATCCACAGTTAATACTTCATAGAGTTCGTCAAATCAATTGTAGAACTTGTAGGTTGAAGCATCTCTTATAATATTCCGAAGACCACCGATGGAGGAAACTAGCATGAGTAATACTCCTAGAACGATGCAAATCTGCACAATCAAGTATGAAAAACATTGTTGGTGTCAACTTGCATAAACAAATATGCTACACAAAAGTTTCTCTCAAAAAAAATTATTGAATAGAAATCCATCGTACGGAGGCAAAGTCTCTCTTACTAAATTCACTTGAGTAGAAAATCACGAAACTCCAGAATTAGAAACCATCATTAAAACTTTGAGGTTATTGAATAAGACAATCATCTAATTCTCTTATAGCACACCTTAAATTATTTTTGGTAAGGGTGAATATTTTTTTGTTCAACATTTATGTGAGTAAATGGTATCTCTAGTGAGCTTTACAGGTGATTTGGGTGATTTTTGAAGTTGCATCTTGCCATTACTGGCTCATTGTAACTTCTCAAATGACCCTAAAGCTCACTAGACCACTCCTTTAAAAAGACAACCCTATGTAATGTGAAAATTGTCAACATTTCCTAGCTAGTTTGAGGCCTAAATTGGCTAAAATTGTAAATAGTTTTGGTTCTGGAGTTTCACACGTGTGAACCAGGCCACAATGTTTTTATTTACTGTATTTTTTCAGTATGATGAAGTGTCAAACTTCATACCCTTCAAAATGAGACCATTTTGATGTATTTTGGTCATATAAGCCATTTTTAGCTATTTTTCCTATATAGGGAATATCTAGGGTCAAGTACCTTCTAGAGAGAGGAGAGAGAGTCATCTTCCTCATCCATAAATAGTAGGGAAGTCGTGGAAAACAGGTTGGAGAAACCTTTTGTATGCTTCATTGAGATCAATAGATCATTGTCATTGTTTCTTCCTCCATTGAGAGCATTGTTGTGTGTATTGTCTTCAAGCTATTGTGTATGATCTTAGGTGCTTTCCAAAAGTGATAGGCTGATGTATTATGGACTGTATAATGCTATTTTGGGCCGCACTTGATGTTTATGGAAGTTTCCATTTGTGATAAATGCTTTTTGATCAAGTTCTTTGCATTCTAGGTAGCATAGAATGTGTTGCCAATTCCTAGCTTATGTAGTTTGGAGTGCAAGCATTCAAGCCAATGATCTTGGAGTTTAGATCCACTTAGGATCTGAATTTTTCACATGGTATCAGAGCTGGTTGGCTTCTATTTACAGTAAGTATTCCATTTTTGGTGATATTTGGATGTTTGATCAAGTTCTAGCATGATTTTGCATTGCTTTGTTGATCAAATCTTACTAACCTTTGTTTTGTGAGTTGAACTTGTGGATCAAAAGCATATTTCAGGTCTATTGAAGATCAGAGGCTGAAAAGAAACTATTTTGGATCAGATCATAACACCTAATCATTTGTGATTGTGAGGTTTGTGCATATTCAATACTAACAATGTTCTTTTCAATCCTATTGTTGACAATCTCCATTCTTGGATGAACACTCTCCTTAAGTGGATGAAACTTCTCCTTAAGTGGATGACAAATGCTCTTTTGAGTGAGTTGTAATTCTCCTAAAGGCTGAGCAAAGCTCCCATTTGGATGAAAGATCCCCTTTTTTGGGTGAACATATTGTAAGCTCCATTGTGAAGAGCATATTGTAAAGATTGTCATCAATTTTGGCATAAATTTTGGTGTACTTTGTTGAGCATGTAAGTAACTCTCCTTATGTAATTTGATTGGAGCATTTGCTGGAAGGTGTTAACCATTATGCAAGTGTGTTTTCAGGTTCTTAACAGGTTGAGGAACATTCTCATGTGAAGTGATCTTAGATCTACATCTAAACACCAAGATTTGACAAGATAGTGAAGCTAGTCTTGTGATTCACTAAGTGTGCTCATTCATTCACCTCTAAATCTTGTATTTATAACTTGCTGGAGTTTATAAACTTTTAGAAGTGTGGTTTACATGTGGTTTTACAGGTTGAATCAATATCTTAGTGTGTTGATCATATGTTGATCAAGTTTGTTCATTACTAGGTAATCTTGGCATCCTAGTTTTGGGTATTTTCTAAGAATGCAAGTAACTCTTCACACCATAACTTGATTTGGTCACTTGCTGGAAAGTTTGAGAGCTTAAGCAAGAGTGTGTTCAGGTTGGTTTGATTTTGTAATCCATTCTTAGTGTGTGCAAAGTGTTGCATGTGTTTCAATCTTCCTTTCTATGCTTGGAAACCATCTAGGTTCAAGATAGAAGTGTTTTAGGGTCCTAAATCTTCATAGATCTCTTTATCTATCATTTGTTGAGAGAAAAGTGAGTGCTAAGTGCTTTAGGACAGAACCTAAAAGTTGAAGAAACATTAGAATCATGGCTTCCAATGGTGGGATCATGCTAGAGTCTAGTGAAAGGTTGAGTTCATCAAACTACTCTACTTGGAAAGTGAGGATGGAGTCCTTACTTGAGTTGAATGAACTCATGGACATAGTTGCAGAAATTGAAGAGAGACCTCTCACACTTCAAGAGCAACAAAGGTTTGATAAGAAGGCCAAAAGGGCTCTTCATATCATTAAAATGAATGTTACAAATGAACTTCTCAAGGAAGTTGGAAAGTGTCAAAGTGCAAGTGAGGCATGGAATGCCTTAAAGAAGCTCTTTGAATCAAAGTCCACATCTAGGGTATTGACCCTAAGGAGACAAATATTTTCTAGTAGGCAAAGAGAGGGTGAAAGTGCTCATGCATTTATCTTGAGAGTTAAGTCCCTAAGTGATGATTTAGCATGCATTGATGAGAACATAAAAGATGGTGAAATAGTCCAAGTTATGTTGAATGGTTTGCTAAATGAACATGCTAACCTTGTGCAAAGTTTTGCCATTCAAAGAGTCTTGCCAAGTGTGGTTGACTTGCAAGAAATCTTATTGGCTGAAGAACATAGGTTGCAATCAAAGCTTGATGGTGCATCCTTGCAAGGTGGAGGTGAAGAGGCTTTCTTCACAAAAGGCAAATTCAAGGGCAAAGGTAAAGGCAAAGGGAAATGGTCCAAAGGTGGTAACTTTGATCATGATGATCACTCTTCCTCTTCCTCTTCTACTAAGAACAAGACTTTTGTATAGCACATGGGATTAAGAGGGAGATGTCTAGTCCTAGGACTCCACAACATAATGGAGTGGCCGAGAGGAAGAATAGAACCCTTTGTGAATGTGCCAAGGCAATGAGACTACATGCTAATCTTGCTAAGTCTTTTTGGGGGGAAGCTTTAGCATGTGCTAACTATCTATGTAATAGATGGACAAGTGCTTCCTTGGATGGTAAAACTCCTCATGAGGTTCTTTATGGTAGAAGGCCGAGTGTCAAGCATTGTAGGATCTTTGGATGTACATGTTTTGTCAATATCACACTTGATGATAGAACTAAAGAAGATCCTTCATCAAAGGTGTGTTTGTTGGCTATAGTGAAGTAAGCAAGGCTTACAAAGTGTACATTCCTTCTACAAAGAAAGTTGTCATAAGTAGGGATGTCATCTTTCATGAAGAGAATGTTTCCAATGTTGTTGATGTTGATGTTGATGTGCCTACTAATCATCATGATGTGCAAGATGTCTTGGATGAAGATGGAGATGCCACTCCAAAGCAAACTTCAAGGAAGACTCAAAGGCAAAGGGCTAAGCCATCAAGGCTAACCTATGATGAAAAAGGAAAGCAAGTGGTGGACAACTCTAACTTTGCTTTTCTTACCTCTTTTGATGAACCAACTTGTGTAGGTGAAGCAATTCAAAAGAAGGAATGGATCCAAGCCATGGATCATGAGCATCAAGCACTCATCAAAAGCAACACATGGAGGTTGGTAAAGCTTCCAAAGGACAAGAAGGCAATTGGTTGTAAGTGGATCTTCAAGATCAAGACAAATCAAGATGGATCAATCAACAAGTACAAGGCAAGGTTGGTGGCAAAGGGGTATGCTCAAGAATATGGTATTGACTATGATGAGACCTTTGCACCCGTGGCAAAGATGGTAACTATTCGAATCCTAATCTCTCTTGCAACTCTTTATGATTGGGATATGTGGCAAATGGATGTTACTAATGCCTTCTTGAATGGTGATCTTGAAGAAGATATTTACATGGAGCAACCCGAGGGCTATGTTTCACATGATGAGCCTAATCATGTGTGCTATCTCCAAAAGAGTTTGTATGGGCTAAAGCAAGCACCAAGGAGTTGGTATGCTAAGCTCAATTCCTTCTTACTTTCTCAAAACTTTGTTATGAGTGAGTATGATCATTCTCTCTACTTTAGATTGAATGAAAATGATATCACTTTACTTTTGATCTATGTTGATGACATTATCTTAAGTGGTGGTAACAATCTAGATATAGATGAAATCAAGATGGCACTCAAAAGAGAGTTTGAAATTCAAGATCTTGGTAAACTTCATTATATCTTAGGAATAGAGATTATTAGAACTTCTAAATCTACATTCATATGTCAAGAAAAGTATGTTAACTCTATTCTAAAAAGGTTTCATATGGAAGATTGTAAAGTTGTTTCTACTCCTATGGAATCAAATGTAAAGCTAACTACAAGAAGTAATGAAAGATCCTTCAAGGACATTACTCTCTATAGAAAGCTAATAGGATCTCTTATATGGTTAACCATCACAAGACCTGATCTAAGCTTTGTGGTTGGTAAACTAAGTCAATTTATGCAAGATCCTAGTGAGGCTCATTGGAAGCTAGGAAAGAGAGTACTTAGATACATCTCGGGATCTAGAGATTTTGGCATCTTGTATGGAGGTACTACACCTAACCTTTGTGGATTTTCAGATTCAGATTTTGCAGGTGATCAAATGGATAGGAAGTCAACAAGTGCCTTTGCAATCTATCTTGGAGATGGAGTGGTCTCATGGCTATCAAAGAAGCAACCAACTATCTCTCTATCTTCCACCGAAGCCGAGTACAAGGCATTAACAACATGCACCAAGGAGATTCTTTGGATCAAGAGGATGTTATTGGATCTTCACTTGCTGGAACCAGAGAAGACTCCAATCATACTTTGTGATAACCTTTCAGCCCAAAGCTTGGCAAGCAATCCTGTTTTTCATGCAAGGAGCAAGCACATTGAGATTGCTCACCATTTTGTGAGAGATCAAATCATTGCCAAAGAGGTGGAGCTTCAACATGTCTCTTCAAAGGAGTGTGTGGCTGATATCTTCACCAAACCATTGGGAAAGGACCTATATTTAATGCATAGATCTAATCTTGGAATGTGCTCAAAGACTATGTTGAAACTAGCATCCAATGTTGAAGAGGGAGTGTGAAAATTGTCAACATTTCCTAGCTAGTTTGAGGCCTAAATTGGCTAAAATTGTAAATAGTTTTGGTTCTGGAGTTTCACACGTGTGAACCAGGCCACAATGTTTTTATTTACTGTATTTTTTCAGTATGATGAAGTGTCAAACTTCATACCCTTCAAAATGAGACCATTTTGATGTATTTTGGTCATATAAGCCATTTTTAGCTATTTTTCCTATATAGGGAATATCTAGGGTCAAGTACCTTCTAGAGAGAGGAGAGAGAGTCATCTTCCTCATCCATAAATAGTAGGGAAGTCGTGGAAAACAGGTTGGAGAAACCTTTTGTATGCTTCATTGAGATCAATAGATCATTGTCATTGTTTCTTCCTCCATTGAGAGCATTGTTGTGTGTATTGTCTTCAAGCTATTGTGTATGATCTTAGGTGCTTTCCAAAAGTGATAGGCTGATGTATTATGGACTGTATAATGCTATTTTGGGCCGCACTTGATGTTTATGGAAGTTTCCATTTGTGATAAATGCTTTTTGATCAAGTTCTTTGCATTCTAGGTAGCATAGAATGTGTTGCCAATTCCTAGCTTATGTAGTTTGGAGTGCAAGCATTCAAGCCAATGATCTTGGAGTTTAGATCCACTTAGGATCTGAATTTTTCACATGTAATACCAAACGTCACATTGGCTTGGGCAAGGCACCATGGACATGATGATCGGGCAGCTTGGATAGTATTATGGCTCAAGCAGGGCATTACAAAAAAAGAAAAGAAAAGATCAAGCCTTATGTTGTCGGCTTACGAAAAAAATTATTCCGGCTTTCGGCTTACAAAAAGGAAAAAACCAGGCTTTACAATAGGTAAAACCCCCTTGGGGAAGGTGGCCTCCTATACGTAATCTCACTTTTTACTTTTTAACAAAGGAAAGGGAGTCACCTCACTACGCGGAATCTATGCGCCTCCTTTTTTTTTCTTTTTTTTACATGCACCTTATGCGTGGAAGGTGCATGTAAAAAAAAATTAAAGCAAAACAAACTTTAAATTACGGCAGGGAAGGATGCCTCCTTGGGGCATTTCGCCCTCAGAGGGCGACCTTCCCCACCTTGACCACAATGCTACTAAATTCACATATGCTCATGTGCATTCAATGTTCACACAAGGAAACAGATCAACAACCTGCTGTAGATATCTTCAATGGACAATCATGACATGTATTTTCAGGGATGAGATCACAGGAAATGGATAAATCTGACATGTTTAGCATTAGAAACTTACCCAATTTGCCAGCCAAGATAGACTAAATGGTTTTGGTTTGTAGATAGCAAGCCACATGCAGCATGGTAACTGCAAGGCAAGAATAGATACTTTAATTTTCTGATATTGGTCATGGCACAGGTTACTCTTGATCCTAGAATTGACAGCCATATTGATCAGAGTACCAGCACCTACAGTACTGCAGCACCTATTTGCAGAGAGCAATAGTCTACTGAAAGAAATGGGAGCATGATTATTGGATACTTACAAAGTACGTGGTAGGAGCAAAGGCAAATCCTCCGAAGAAACCAAGCAAATCGCCAAAGAAAGGAAAAGTAATTCCCATGAATAATGTAAAAGCTGATGGCACATGACACAAGTAGAAAAGAAAATTAGTCAATCTTAACATGCAGTGAAGAATAAATTTGTGTTTGTCGAAAAGATTTTGGACTAGAGTCCTACCCACATACGCCGATCTAGCAATAATACGGAGGGTCAGACCAGGAGGAAGGTGAAAACTTTTCACAAGCACAGTTTCAAGCATATCAAAGACGGGCATGGCGTAAATCTGCAAAATGGTTTGACAATTCAGCGTTTTAAGACAAAGTCAGTAGAGAATAATAATCTTCTTTGAGAAGCATCACAGAGCACAGCAATATATCACTAGAAACGTCTTGTATGTTGTCATTGATCTACTATTTAGAGTTAGTGTCCACAACCCAGAAGCAATAAGATAGGTGGAGTTGGATACATACTTGGTAACTACCAATAACATGAACCACCACCATCAAGTTGGCAGCAGCAATGAGCCAAGTTGGATGTTGAAGTTTTCCTAATATATTGTCAAATGTTTTGTCATTCCCAAAAGCCCAGTAACCCACAAATGCAACAGGAAGATAACAAAGTGCGACGACGATATATGCCACAATAACTCCTCTCCACATAGGTGTCTTAGAAGGCTTTTCGGGAGTTGAAGGAATTGTTGCCTGGATTTCCAAAACCACATTGTGCCCAGCATATGCAAAGGCCACTTGTCCCAGGGCATTAAAAACGTTAAAGACTGTATTTGCTGTTGTTTGATGGGGATAACTGTAAGAAACTCCTGGAACTCGTCCTTGATGTAAAGACGCGGCCCAAGCAATGGTTGAGTAGCTGTCTCAAAAATCACCACATATCAACAGAAAATCAGACGACAGCTGCCTTCAACTGTCAGCTTTTCTAGAACCGAAATAACTATTTCTTCAAACGTGGTATCAAGGAGCCCGACTGTTGGATCAATTTTCATTAGAGTAAAATCATTTGCAGACTGTGACGACCAGAACATCCACAACTTACTGTATGGATAGATTTCAGATTCATACCTGAGAGACATTATCGCTGCTGCTAACGACACACCTGAAATAGAATTAAAATTCGGCAGCTGTGCTAGGATAAAGTGAACAGATCCAAAAATGAGAATCCAATAGGTCCTTTTAATATACTTGCAATCCTTGCACACCAATGTGTAGAAATTCAAAAGAGATCTTCCTCCAGTAACCATGTAGACAATATCAACTCCAACCTCCACAATCAGCTGCTGGGGAACAACAATCCAGAGCCCTAGTTTTTCTCCAAATGCTTGCTGGCCAAGTTCATGATAACGATCGAATCTCTTTCCAGGAATCATCTCATGCATTTCAACCATTTGCCACAATGTGTAGAGAGTGATAATCCAGGAGAGCACCATCACAACAACCCCAGGTCCCCTGCACAATAGACTCTTCTCAGATGCATTCACTAACAAGTATACCAAATTGGCAAGCTACATTAGCTGCACTCAAATACAATGATGAATTTCAACGATCCCTCATCTTTTAACCGTCGTTCCCTTGGATTTTAGCCGCTCTGCAGATTATCTTTTCAGTTTTTGTCCTTTGAGGGGTGTGAGCGACAAATTAATGCGAAGCTAGGGGGCAAAACAAACATGGAGTACTTGCAATAAAAAACATGAATCATCCCTCCGAAATCACTCTAGGTAGGATTTTACCAGCCTAAGAAGACCATTGCAGCAGGCAAGCTTAAGACTCCTGCGCCGACCATGGCAGTTACATTGTGAAAAGCAGAATACCACCATTTGGCATTTCGAGATCCTGTTACTGGGAGCCAGTCGTCTACATTTCTCTCAAATGTAGAGTGCCTTCCTTCTTCCACATTTTCCTGCAAAAATATCATTTCCAAATTGAACCCACAAAAAGTTATTTTCAACAGACATACTGGATCATGTCAAGCACAAGTCCAAGTATATAAAAATGTCCATAAAAGGTTGAATCTTTTGGAGACATGATGCCAAAGCGACAACTTGAGCGAATTCTCATTCTAATGATGTCAAAAACTACAGCTTGAGTAGATTTACATTCTCAAAAGGTGGTAGCGTGTAGGGACATGATGTCAAAACCTATAGCTTGAATTTTCATATTCATCACATCACCGGTTCAAAATGTGTGAAACACAGCCCATAATTTTATGCGAAGTGACCGATCTGAAAGCTCAAAAGTACCTACTACCTTGAATGATTCAAATGTGGATGGAGAAGTTTCACGCCCCCTTTCTTTGGCCACACCGTTCCCTTCCACTTCCAAGGATGTCGTCACATAACGACCCATTGCTGGCTGCACTTTCAGCTGCTACCAGGTGATAAATCCAAAACTTTCTGTAAATCCAGAAGTTTTCTGCAGATCAGAGCTTAATTGACAAATTGGGTCAGCAAAATTCCCAAAAATAAATGCAGCTAAGCTCCTGGATCTCCAAAAACTAGAAGTACTGAGACTATCCAACAACGTGAAAAGAATGGATGAACCAGGGCCAATAGGCACCGTTACGATCCAGAGAAGAAAAAATTGATGCTTTGCTTGGTAATTCGGGACCAACAGCACTGCGAAGGCGGCCAATGCAAAAACAAGGCAAAGAGATTACTCTCACGAATCCTTTTTCAGTGCATCATTATCTGCTTTACCTCTCTTTCTCTCCGTCTGTCTGTCAGTCTCTCTTCAATCATTTCCTCTCTTCAATCATTTCCCCTGCGTTTAGGTCAAAGTCAATATTATTGTCCTGCGGTCACTATTATAACACGATGGATCATAGTTTTATCCGCTGGTTGAACCTTTTATTCAGCGAATTTTCACAATTTCAAACGGTTAATAGCAGTGGATTCCAGAGGTTAATAGCTTTATCCACTGGTCGGGAGATTTTCTACAGCCGTTTGGTGGGGGCCAGCCTACAGTCATTTTAGGGGTCCAACGCGCAAATTGGTGGGTCCAACCCGCTGAATTTTAGCCATGCGGCCAGACTCCAGTCTTTATCCAGCGGATACATTGAATTACATGACGTGCAAAACATTATTCTGACTGGTCGTTGAAATTTCAATAATTATTTTCAGCCCCACCCCCCCAACCTTCAAGCTACAAATAGCTATATTTGGGGAAAATGATTGTCACATGGCTTACAAGGTACTCAAAGGAAGTACTCAATTTTAATGGAATACAATTTCTATGTACAAGTTTATACATGTTTAGAGATGTGGGCCAATAAGAATATATGAGGAATGTCTCCCCATTCACATTGAATCTCCCCCTTTTCACCCATAATATCTAAGAGTATCTTTGACCTTTCTCTCTTATCCTCTTTAGAATATGTACTAAGATCTTTAACCTTTCTAAGAGTATTTGTATAATTTAAGGCTTAGTAACAACTTTTGATGTGTGTGTGTGTGTATACTTACCTGGTTACTAGGCATATCGAGGCTCCTAAGAATGATGACATTGGCACATAAAAATTATGCTAGTAGAAAATTAAAGAACAAACCAACATTCGTATTGCACATTGAAATTGACTAGGGTTCTCTTGTTTTGTATAGGATTTTTGGATCTGATTCTCTCGATGATCCAATTGAAACGGTCTTTGTTAGAAAGAGAAGCTCCAAGAGGGAAACCAAGATATCTGAAAATGGTGCCATGAGGAAGGACGTTAAGGCCTAGTTGACACCAATTGGGAGGAACATCGTGAGAGAGAACAATAATATCAGATTTTTGGAAGTTGATCGGAGAGTCAGAGATATTGCATAAGCGAGCTAACTCAAGTAGAAGAAGGGAGATAGACTGGCGGTGAAGTTTGATAATGCAAGCCAGATCGTGAGCAAAAAGCTACGGGCCAAGGGGAACGTCTCGGAAGATGAAAGGTTGAAAGGAAGGAGAGGAATTGAGCTTATGTGCATGGAAAATAAGCGACTCCATAGCAATGGATAATTCAAAGCTGGAAGCTCTCGATTTGGCCCATTCGTCAGACTTCAAACTTTGGGTGAAGCTCTTTAGACAGCCCATGCTAAAGTGAAAAGTCTTTGAAGTTTTTGCATCTCAATTTCCAATATCATTGTATTCTGTACTAAGTTATAGATCTTGGAACTTGCACAGAGTCAACTTTCAACTTTCAAGGATGTATCTTGTACTTATTAAAACTTATACAAGTGTCTTAACTCATGAAGTCCAAAATAAATTGTAGCCAAGTCATTCTTGACGATTTACTACAAATTATGCACTTTAATGTTGAGGGCCCAAAATTGCAAGAGCTCATCAAATACTTGCAAATTGACATTTGAAGGGCATGACTGCGGCAAATTTCAACAATGATTAGAATGACTAGCCTCCTAAAAATATCTGCTCAATATGTACAAGTTTGCATACAATGGGATTTTATGCACACCATATTACATCTTCATAGAATAAGCTCACAATCTTACTGGATGTAGATTTAAATACACTAGAGCAACTACATTGAGAATAAAGTATAAAATACATGAAATTCTAGTGGACAAATGTTGAATTGTAGAAGGCAAGGCCCAACGATGAAGTATAAGAGATGTCAACTCCAAATATAATTTAAAGCTCAAGGGTAGGTCATTATTTTGGATTGATCTAAATAGGCTTTTGGCTCATTCTAGGCCAAAAGCATAGTGTGTCTATTTTCATGACTCTCACTAGAAAGTCAAGGTGCTTTATCCCTCCTAAGTAAACTTCCACTTAATACAATGCAACAATTGATATGAGAGTTTAGGTTTATATTTAGAATGATTAACATATCTTTAATATGTACAAGTTTATATACAATGGGTTTTATGCCCACCATATTACAACTTCATTGACCTAGTCTCACGTTCTTATTGAATGTTGATTAATATAGACTCGAGCAACTTAGTCAAATACATTGAGAATAAAGCATCAAATATATTGAAAGACAAATGAGGAAGTATAAAAGAAGTCAACTTCAACAGACAAGGAGATCGACTTTACTAGAAGATAGTCGAGATAAAGAACCATGGATTGTTTGGACATGTTCAAAATATATGCATAATTCAAGTGTCCTAAGCGATGATGCCATAGTAATGCTTTATTGACTAGAACAGAGGTTTTCAAGGCTTGACTAGAATCAGAATAACAATGCGCCAATCTATATAAGTATTCCTGCCTCTTGACGAGTTCGAGGACCTTGTTGCTCCTATCAATAATTTTGCATTGATTAGATTTGAATTCTACCTTATGTCCTAAATCTGTAATTCTACTTACTGATAACAGATTTGTAGAGAGTTTAGGAACATATAAAACTTTTGACAATAGTTTGAGTTGATCATGCTGGAATCGCAATCTTACAGTACCTTCACCTTCAATAGTGTGAGTGCTATTGTCACCAAGATGAACATATTTCTTTGTGTTGTAAGACGTATAGGAGTTAAAGATCTCACATTGATTGGTCATGTGTTGAGTAGCTCCAGAATCAAGAAACCAAGAGTCATCCAAAAATGTGCTTTGGTCTTTGACCATAAATGCGCCTTTGTCCACTTCGATTGGGAGAGATGATGTAACAATATTTGCTTGTTGATCAAGTTGCTTGGCTGCATTTTTTGCTTTAAGAATTCGGCAATCCTGGATAATACCTTCAAAACATCTTCTTCTTCGACTATAGATCTGATAATTGTCTATGACTTTGAGTCGGCTTCTAATTCGTTGCAGTCTTCTTGGAGCTTTTCTACTTCTGTCGTTTCGAGCCTTTGTTGACATATAGAGCTTGAGAAGAGGAAGTAGACGAAACGTCCTAACTTTTTTTATTGTCTTCTTGCAGCAACATAGTGATAACTCTGGCAAAAGTTAAATCTGAGTGTGTCAATATGAGTCGTCACCCAGTTCTCATATGTAGATGGCAGACTTGAAAGCAATGTCATGATTGCGTCTTGATCATCTATGACTGATCGGACAGCGGCCATTTGTTGCAAGAGATTCTTAAACTAGTTAATGTGACTTTGAAGAGAATCACCATTTGACAACTTGAGTGTGAAGAATTTCCTTCGTAGATGTAACTTGGTAGTTACGTCCCTCATTGAGCGAAAACGCCTTATCATCCTTAGCCTTCTTTCAGTTGTCTGTGTCGGTTTCAAGCTTCACTTCTGTACTTGTAACAACATCTTAGAACTCATTGGCGATTAGGAAAGTCTTCATCTTAAAACAAACGATAATTGGATCTGTTCAGCTTGTCTGCGATAAGACCAACTTTACTTTGAGAATCCATATGGAACTTAGTCTGTCGATTGTATCGATGACGCTAAGATGTAGTGATGCCAACAATAGGAAAACAGTTCTCTGATACTAAAAAGATGAAACGAACTGAAGAATATGATATCAATTTGATATCGCGAAAGATATCAAGTATTAGAGCTATGCACTCTTCTATCTTAATAGTATGAGGCCTTGACAGAGATCACAAATCTGATACCTTGACGGTTCAAATAAAGGGATATAACGGGAGTAGTAATAACTACCATTATGTCATGATCTAGCACTGACACTATGATAGATCAATCTAATAAGACATTAGAAATACTCTAATATCAAATTAAAATGCTCTGATATCATGTCGGAAATAGGTTGTAAACTAAAAACAAAACTTTTTCCTACTTCCAATGCATGGCTACGCCTATCAATATTGAACAAAACAGTAGTGATGGGAATCACGTTTAATCTTTAGCAACTAACTTTGAAATCGCTAGAAACTAAGTGATTACATTGACAAACATGAAGCATTGAATTCTCAGACAATTTCTATCAGTTACAAAAACAATACAGAGATGCATACATTCTGACACATACTGAAATAAGAAGTTTGATTGATTCAGAAAAACAAATCAAATGCAAATGAGTGCAAATAATAGTGGATATAAATCGCACACTCTTAACTATCTTTGAGTAACTGAGAATAAGTCTGAAATAAGCAACTCTGCTAATAAGCCGTAGCGCAATAGCAACTTTAAAATAAACTTTAAAGACTGAGCTAGAATGCTCAAGAGAGTTCAAGCTTGAAAGCTTGATAGAGAGCTAACTACAATACTTCAGATCGTGATAACGATTTGCTTGACAAAAGCATTGAAAGCGTTGAGTATATCATCCTCTATTGTGAAATGTATGAACAACTTATTTATACTAAGAAATTAGGTCATCAAATGCGGTTGGGCGTTGGCTGGAGTCTGTTGACATTCATTCAATTCTTCTTAGGAGTTGCTTGCTGATAAGCGGTGACATTTGGTCATAAACAATCTGTCTGCATAAATGAACGTAATTGTCACTCTACAGAAATGAACGTGAAACTGTCATCAGAAAAAGCGACAGTGTCGCAAAAAGACGACAGTGTCGGCTTTTTGCGAGAAATGTACCAGTGTCGCAAAATCTCATTTCCTTAATATTTGGGGTAGCCCCACACTTTGCCAAAGTCATTTCCTTAGCATTTTGGGACAAATGTAAAAAATGTGACATTGTATTTTTACTTACAATTCCTGACAGGAGCAAAATGCAAAAAAGGCGAAACTGCATTTTTAGGCAAAAAATGCAAAAAAAGGGACACTATATTTTTAATTGCAATTTTTGACAGTGTCACTTTGAGAGAAAATTGACTATAGCAAAAAGGCGATAGTGTCAGGTTTTGTAGTAAGAGAAAATTTCCGACACTGTTGTCAAACTCCGTGTATTTCTGCAGACTGTGTAAAAACACTTGTAATTCTGCGGATTGTAAAAACACGGGAAAATCCGCAGAACTGGATAAACAAATGGACGAAGATTAAAACCGATTAGTCGATAGGTGAGAGAGGAACCTTAATTAAATTTAATATCCTTTTGGAATCCATGGGCCATGTGGCACTTTTTAAAGCTCCCACATGGTGGAGAAACTCTAGAAGGGACAAATGGGGACTTTGTTGGGCCCCACTTGTACTTTTTGCATGGAGGAAGCGGAGGAGCTTAGGGGAGGGAATAAAGGAGTGTATGTTCTCATTCCTTCACCCCACATTTCTAAGTTGCTTGTTTGTGCTACCTAAGCTCAAGATAGCCCATTTTCTTGGTCTTTTGAACTTTAGTTGTCATTTTTTTACGGTTTAGACGTCGTTGCTCTCCGTTTTTTCTCTAGTTTTTTTCCGAAGTTAGATTCTACCGAAAAGCATTGCCCTTCCAAGGTCTACCAACCATCCACTTGGAAAGCCCCTCTTGGCAAGCCCCATAGGAAGAGCCACGAGGACCTCGCTAGGCTTGACTTCCATACCAAGATGCTAATGATAGGAATTTTTTTTTTTCATTAGTTATTAATTGTTTTTCACTTTTGACACTAGTAGCTTTGACTTAGCAACCATAACTTTCATGCATAAAGGAGAATGAAATGCATAGTGAAGAACTATTTTGTGTTTTGGTAAGTACCACATATTGCACATTATAGGACCTCCTCAATTTTGGCGTAATGTGCCGCATCCTACCATTGATCAATATATCATGCGGGGGTTTGTGTATGTATTGTTGTTGCCCCCATGGAGGCCCTTTGAATATTATAACATCTCAATTTTGGCATAATATGCCTTGTCCCACCATTGACCGAATATATTTTGGGGGGACTCGTGTATGTATTGTTGTTTCCCCCCATGGAAGCCCTTTGTTCAAGTACATTTTAAATAAGTTTTTAGATAACTAGATTTTTAGCAAGAATTTTCATGTGGACAACAAAATATGTAACATAATACTTGGGCAATCCATCATTGCTTGTCCGCATATTGCAACAAAACTACTTCAAAAGGTGATAAAAACTCAAAAATTAGTCAATTATCATATGAGCAAAGATTCAAACACTCAATACTTCCTATAGAAATATTTTTGTCATCACAAGTATAATTTGAGAGAGAGAGAGAGAGAGAGAGAGAGAGAGAGAGAGAGAGAGAGAGAGAGAGAGAGAGAGAGAGAGAGAGAGAGAGAGAGAGAGAGAGAGAGAGAGAGATTGCATGGACAAGCTTTCAACAATGTTTGCTCTAATTTCTTTGAATGCTCATATCGATAATGCCAATGGATGCTTGTTTTCCTATTTTGAAAAGACTGAACTACACCTCAAGCAAAGCTAATATAAAAGACACAAGTTTTCTAGAAAAGAGCATGTGGACAATCAACATGTGAAACATGGTGCCATGCCATCTTCTTCTAGGATGTTCATGTTAGAATTTACTGTTAAAATTTACTCTTCAATCTTTTTAGTGTAGGCTAAGCTAGTTGTACTCTAGATTGTTGGTCAAGTCCTAAAACCCCAAACTCTCTCTCTCTCTCTCTCTCTCTCTCTCTCTCTCTCTCTCTCTCTCTCTCTCTCTCTCTCTCTCTCTCTCTCTCTCTCTCTCTCCATACATACATTTGTAGTTTCACACGTGTGAGGATAGCCAAAAGTGTGTGATTGATCTTCTAAGGAGTGTGTGATTGCACATGAAACTATCTCTTGATTGTAGCTACCAATCTATCTTGACAATCTTAAAGGCAAGAGCACACAAGCATGCATCTACCCACCAAAGAGCTATCAAAAGATATCATTCACATAATAACATGATACTTGATGAAAAACTAAGTATGAAAATAGGTTGCTCTCAGGTAGAGAGAGAGAGAATAGAAAAAACAATGTGTTGGAAGCAAAACACTCAACAAACTTGATTATCATCATTCCAAGAGTATGTGTTGGCTGATTCTGATGAATCCCCAAGATACTCGGACAGAGCAACTCAAGAGCACCTCTCACCTTAGACCGAAGAGGTCTCTGAGAAGACGAGACTAACGAAGACTGAGAGCCGAGAAATGCTAGTTAGGAATGACAAGCAAGAACTGTGTAAGCCTCATGGAGAATCCCGGAAGATGGAATGACCATGTAGGAACTAGTGTTTCTAGGCTAAAGTAATAAATGCAAGTAGACCCCTCTTGAAGAAAGTAGAGTGAGCCACCTTTTGATGGTGACCTCTAGTGGAGAGCATAAGTTCACTTGTAATTTGTGTAATGTGGAAATGCCACTAGGATGTCACCTAAGGAGCTCTCTTGCTTATTTAAGAGACTCCCTCTTTGTGAAGAGGAGCTTTTTTGCATTGTATCTACTCCATGCTTAATAAGAGATTTTCCATGAGTTTGATGCTACACTAAGCTCCTTGATCATGCTTGTTTCTTGAGTGAATGCATTCATGATCTTGCCCTTCCCTCCATTGTGTGTGGTTGTGGACTTTAGAGTGGATTAGTTTTCTTGCTTTCCTAGTTGTGGATTAGTTTTCATTTCTTGTTTGTGGATTAATGTAGGAATCAGCATTCAAGTAAACTAAATAGGCTAGAAATGTGGTATGAATCTTGCATATCCTCCAACATTCTAGTTCTTGATGTTCTTGGGATGTCCAAGAATTAAAAGACTGGTTGGTTTCTTGATTCTTGGACCTCTAAAATGTTGTAGATTAATTTCTTGTTTCAGCTTTGTGGATTAGTCCAGGTGTAGCTCAGTTTTAGTAATGTGTAGGATCTGATTCAGTTCGTTTTTAGAGTAGGTAGCTATAGAAACTTTTGAATGTTCATTTGGGCTGCATGCTGATCTGTAAATGAATGTTCATGGCTTGCATCTCTGTTTAAATGTGAGTGCTTTCAAGAGAGAACGACCCTGAGTTGTCCTCTGACAGGCAGGACAAAATACTACAACGTTAATCTATTCCTTTTGCCTGATTTTGGGCTTTAACAAGAAAGAATAACTTAAGCAAGAGCCCACTATCTCTGCTGACAGGCAGAAGAAGAAGTAAGCAAAAGAATCCTAGTAAACAGATACTCCCAAGCAGAGAATCTATCAATAGTATGTACAAAGGAGAGCACTTCTCAAATAATGCTAGCTCATGTTCTTGAAAAAGGAAATACTCTAAAATGATTGGACTCCATTGATTGCCTTCCTACATCATAATTGGACCCCTATATTTGCACCTCTCATCTTAATGCACCTCTTGAGGTGTTGTACTTTTAGATGTCTTCTCTATTCTATTATGGTTGTCCCCCAACTAATAGAATCAGATTGATCTTAAAGTGCATTGTGTAGGGTGAGTACGAATAAGATCCACTCAAGACATTGTTTCTATTGCTTGTTTTAGGTTCTCCAAGGCGGTCTCCCTACTGGACGAACACTCTAATTAAGAAGGAATAGATTGAGCAACACTATGGCGGTCTCCCAACTAGTGTCTAACAAATAACAATACTAGTCAACCTAATTAACTCCACAAGGGAATGGAATAATGTGAGAGAAGGATAATCCCATGATAACATTCACAAATCAACCAATGGAAAAAGCCTAGTGGGGCTCGAGCACCTACCACAAGGTATTCTAATTCCAATGGGAACACAAGTAGCATGCATAAGATATCACAAAAAGTGTCTTTACTATCACAAGCTAATACAAGTCTTGTTGGAGGCCCAAATCCACTTCCATGTATGGAAAGAGTGGTGGGCCTAAGCTTAAACATGCTTATGGGACTAAGTCCAAACTTAAGCTAATTAACTTGTGCACTTGCACTAACTGTGCACTTGCACTAACTTAGAAATTAAACTTAACTTGAACTTAGGAATTAAACCTTAAACTTAGACTTTCTAAGTTGAACCATTACAAATGATTGTTTGTAATAGTTAAACTTAAATAGTAAAAGGTCTAAGCATAAGGTTTTCCTAATCCGAAGTACTTGTGGCTTACAAAACACATGCCACAGTAATTCCTATGTTGGGTTATCATAAGGGACAACATTATCCCCCTCTTTATTGGATTGGGGGTCCCACGCCAATGGCAGCTGTCGGGCTATGTCGTCATAGGTCTCCTTATTGAGAATGACTCTGATGGCATGCAACTCTTTGCCAACGTGCTCCAACATTTGCCACCGTAGCTTGTTCAAAAAGGGCCGCGGGCCATAATAGCGGAGCATGTTCTGGAGGAAGCCATGCGTTTGCCAGATTTCCATCATGTTGACATGTAGGGTGCTTGTCATGGCCGCACGGTAATAAAGTCGAGCCACGTTGAGGTGATCCATCTCAATGACCAAGGGCTTATTAATATCCAACAGAATGGGAGGTAATGAATGATCCCAATGAGTTGCCAAGGGCGCCAAGAAGGCGATAAGGCCGCAATTGTCGGCGAAATAGTGCACATCCCTGTCTGGACACCTATGGTAGCGCTTGTAAAATTGGCTGCAATTGGAAATTAGATCGCGGGCCGGATCTTCTGTTTGTACATACTCTATCAGTAGAGGCAAATAGATCTTGTTGGCCGTGAACTCTGGTGTGAAAGGTTCACATCTTTTGAGAGGGCAATATTTTGGGTTGACCCGCAAATAAGTTGGCATGTTGAGGTAGCATTGGAAGGCTGCTTATTTGAAATGAATTGGGCCTTGCGCCAAGCTGGTTGTGGTGCAACTGCTTCAACCTTGGCCTTATGTGTGCGACACTCCTTGAAATCTGGAATGGTATAGCTGCCGTGCTCTTCAACCTGAGGATATTTTGCCTTGAACTCTGTAGTTTCTAGCATGTCCCGACTTGGATTTCGGGGTGTCACTCGATGTCGTTCAGGTGGTACATCCTGCTCCGCCGTCTCCTTGATCATCCCTTGGTTGTGGACGGATATGAAATTGTTGGTGTTGGGCATGATTCGGAGGTGGTACGGCTTGTAATTTTTTGAGTTGTTCTTCCAGGCTCTAAATTTGATTGTTGAGAGCAGCCATTTGTGATGTGGTATGTTGTTGTAATTGCTGCGCCTCGGCCTGGACTGCTTTTAGCTTTTGCCCCAGCTGTTGGTATGCTGAATGGGAAATTACCGTGCCCTCCGGGATAGGACGTGGAACAAATCGTTGAAAATCAAGCTGATTGATTTGTTTCATCATAGCAGCACGCAATTTTTGATTGGAACGAATTTCGACATCCAAGCGTTGCTAGAGCTAGCTAAGCTGGGTGTCCTTCTGGTTATTGTTTTCTTGAAGCTAATCCATGTGCTCTTGCAATTTGTCCATTTGGTTGGAAGTGAGTTCTTCATCCCGACGTGCACGTGTTGCTTGCTCGTTGGCTTCGTTCATGGCGTGGGCAGCTTCTTGTAGTTGTCGGGTCAGCACCAGAGTTTTTTGCAGCGTCGTGCCCCAGAATCATTGATAGTCAGCAATGGACTGAGCGAGGTAAGTTCATGCATCGTGATTAGCCCATATTGCCTTTTGCACTGAAGGGGGAAGTTGCTCCCAAGGACCCAGGAAAGAAAGGGGTTCATTCCCATCCGGATAATGTGGCGGAATATTAATGAACGGAGGTATGTTAGTGAATGGAGGGACGTAGGACTCATGTCGTGGGGGGAGCTGTGAAGAGCTATGTTGATAGGAATTGGAGTGGCGATAGTAAGTGTCGAAGAAATTGTGGTAATAGGTGTTTGTAGGAGTTGAGCGGCGAAAGAATCAGAATCAAAGTTAAAATCGAATGCAGAGGAGGGGTTAGTCGTGATGATGGGGGGTGGTGATTTGGGGGTGGGAGATGGTAAGGAAACAGAAATGGTAAGTGGAGGAAAAGAGGTAGCGACGGTGATGGAGGGTGGGTGTGGACGGGAGGGCCATAGTGGTGGTGACCATCGTGGCGTCAAGTGACGTGCCCTGATCCAAGAAAGTTGATGCTAAAACTGGTTGTAGTAGAGTTGGAGAGGTCGAGCTGGTCAGAATTGCCGCTAGCTGAGCTGAGTACTGGGCCACTAATTTGTGGTCAAAAGTGCCCGAGTCATCTTCCGCAAAGCTATCACCTCCTAGATCCTCAGCATCTGCTTCTTGAACATCTGTTTGTTGGGGGGCCGTTGGTTGTGGATCTTTTTTGCTGGCTATGTCTGCTTCTTGAGTCTTGACTGTTGTACTGGATTGTCTGCGGTGGGTGATTCTCGTAGGTGATTCACCTTCAGGCAAAATGCGCTTGAAGGTTAGTGCGCGCTGAGTGGCTTGGTGAGGAACATCTAGATATTTGGCCTGGATGTCTCAAATATGATCGGCGCAGTGGGGCTCCCAACTGGTGAGTGAGGACCATTGCCAAGATGTGTCCGACTTTGGTCATTACCTTCTTGGCTTTCAATGCAGCTTGGAGTTTCTTCGTCAGCTTGTCTGTCCAATTGTAGTGCTGGACATCTTGCTCCCCCATCGCGAAAGATAAGGCAAATAAGTTATTGGGGGGAATTCAGTCCATTCTGGGATTCTGGACCTCGATCAACATGTGCAACAGCTCTGCTCGAAACTCCTTGTCCTTGATGCAGCGGATTGCATAGCCATCATTTGTAAAAATGTTCGTTGTACCATCATCTTCCAGGAAGGGCTTTAGGTAGTTTGTGGTCATATGTCCCGTGCCGCTTCCATGGATAGTTTCGCCTTCGTTCAAAAAACCCCAATGCTTGAATTACTGAAATGTCCAGGGGGACAATGATCTCATTTGAACTTGATGGAATTCTGGAAGACTCGTTCTCAGCATCAAAGGTAGAATAGGTCGCTCGCACGATCATTCGAACTGTTGCCCAATACATGTAGGAAGGTGAATGTTGAGCTTGGCCAGAAAGTATGAGTGAACTCTATCTTTGCTGCCAGGTCTGGGATGGTTCTCAGTAGCATTATTTTCAACCGAATCAGTATACATAGCTGCCACAAATGCTACCAACTAGGCAATTTGGCTAAGGAACCTGCTTGCAGATATTAGCCTTGCTCAAGAATATCCAACGACAATTTATTGTGATAATCAAAGCACAATAGCACTCTCTCTAAATCCAAGATTTCCCTCTCGGAGCAAACACATTGAAATCCGGTATCACTACCTTAGAGAAAAAGTGCAAGGCAAGGAAAGTGTCATTGTTTTACTGTAGGACAAAGTTAATGGCAGCAGATTACTTCACAAAAAGCTCTATCAAATGAGCACCATCTCAGATATAACGACATGTAATCTTGAAGATCCAAGTTTTTCAGGATCCACATTAAGGGGGGAATGTGGATTTCAATGCTTCTGGACCAAATCCATTGAGTAATGAGCATCCTAAAAGACTCAGGCTCCATCGACTTCAAAGTCATCAAAGTGTTCGAAGTTCGACTTCATCAATTTTGACTTTTCCATGTATATAATCAAATGTTAATCTCCAAAGTGTTTGACATCGAAGTGTCCGACATCAAAGTCATTGACTTCTCATGTGTATTCTTATCTGATATATACAACATCTACTTATACAACATCGAAGTCATCAACTACATCGACTTCGACTTGTCATATAATTCATCTCCCATCAACCAATCAGTTGACATGTCT